>PVHP010049171.1:0-12266 GCA_004024765.1 Zapus hudsonius
TCCAGCAGTGATTGCCTTCCTATAACACTTCAACATTTTTCCCCTTCTCATTTCCTCTCATCTTAAGTCACTTTAATTCTAAGCAGGATTTAAGACTCCAATTTTCATGTGTCACAACAAACAGTGAAAATTCTTTTCTTTCTGGCTTACGGAAAATTGTTGACTTGGACAACACTAATGCCTTCCAGCTGTAGTAACTATTCATGTGCTAAACTAAGGCTGTTGATACAAATGGTGCTAGGGTAGCCTTACTGCAAAATCACTGGTCTGGATTTGGGGGGAACATCCAAATGAATGGACAATTAACCTTCATTTTTTCCTCTTTGTTATACATATTGACCTATATTTTCTTTTGTAGGAGAAAGATAAAGGCAGAGTAATGTATAAAACATTATAACATTTGCAATCTGGTTACACATTTTGCCATCACTTCCATCTCTTTTTATAGCTATGGATTTATTTTCCTTCCTCTTGGGTTTTTGGGCAGCTGTAGGTACCACTTTCTATAAAGACAATTGACCTAGCATATGTCTGAATCTCTTTCAACATCCCTCATTAGCTTCATATTTTTTTATTCTTTTCCAAAATGTTTTTCTTTAACAAAGATTGATGTTCACGGCTGAACTGTACTACACTGGATTCTATCTCTTCACTTTTTTCAGGGTGGGCCCTAGGCCAACTTGTAAAAACAGCACAGTTGGGGCCCAGTCCAGCCTTCATTTTCAGGTCCACAGTGATCTCATACTCTCCACATTCTCTTGCTCCACTATCAAGATAGACTTTCTGTAAAGAGTCTAATACTCCAGCATGTTCTGAGATGCAACTGAGTGGAAAACCTTGCTGGGTTATCTCCTTTAGAATGGTCTTATGCTTTCTCAGAGATCCAACACTTAAGTCAAGAGAAGGACTTGCTAATGATACAAATTCTATTTGGGGAGTATCCCCCATCCCCACTGTAGACTGTCAGTTTGCTTAATCTGTGCACATAAAAGACTATTTCCAACTAACGTGTACTCTGTTCTGTTCAATTGTGTTTAACCTCATTTCTGATTTTTAGTCCTAACTTGTTAGGCTTTGTTTTTGGTCTTTCTCAATTTTCTTTTCAGGAAGTGCAGAAGAGTTTTCCTTGGCTAGATGAGCCTGGAAGGAAAACTCTTCAGTAAGATTGCCTGGATTGGAATCATGCTTCCATGTGCTTACTGTGTGGCTTTGCTCAAATTACTCACCATCCCTTTATCAGAATTTTCTCATCTGTAAAACAGGGATAATAATTAAGCATTAATAATGCTTAATTAAACAGATTAATAAGCAGACACTAATAAAGAATACACAAAATACTTAGAAAAACACTTAATATGTGTTATATCAAGGAATCTTTATGATGTTTCTCCCTTCCATTTTTGCTTATATTTTACTTGAGGAAAGTGATTCACAAAGGCTAAGTAAATACGCCTATATCCTGTGTTCCTAACCACAGACTAATTCCTATTTCTTTTGTCCTTTTGTTCTTCAAAATTTCAAGTCTCTTACTAGTTTTTTTTCTTGCCTGTCTTTGTCCTGAACTTCAACAACATCATCTCACCATTTGTCCCCTCTTTCTATCTTCTTCTGCCTGGCTTATCTAACATTGTTATCATATCCTCCAAGATAGCATGGCACATTGGTGACTCTGTGCCTTACCAGTTATTTATAGTGGGAACCCTTGGGCCAACCTCTTGTAGTATGTTTACTTCAACAGGACACTAGCAGTCCTTCTAGTTCTGTCACTGGTTAGTGTTTAACTTAGATAACTGAATTAGGCTTATCTATCATATCATTCACTGTTTCATCAGCAGCCTTACAAGCCTTTCAACTGAATCTTAGCAGGTATATTTTACAGAAAGTAGGTAGTCAGTGGGATCCCTTACACAATAAAGTGGTCTTCAGGCTCATATGAGTACTCACTGCTTTATCAAATTTTCCTTGTGAGAAGTTTTAGTGAATCTTATTGCAATCAGAAGTCTCTGATGTTTTTATGAGGAGAAACTATTCTTAATTTCATCAAAGACATGAGCTTGCTGGATGAAGAAAGGGGGAATTCAGTTGGGAAATTGAGGTATTACTAATCATAAAGCTCCCTAGTAAAAATAATTGTGAACACACACACACACACACACACACACACACACACACACACACACACACACACACACACACACTTGACACTGGGAATCTCAGAAAGCATCCTAAAGGATTATATGGCTTAGGTAACCTGGTTAGTGTTGTACTTTTACATCTGGAGGTTTGAAATCCATGCCCCACAGGGTGCTCATATGTCATTTTTAGCACAGGTGTTGTAAAATGCTGGCTAAACTTCTTTACTCTGAAGGAATATATAATCTATGAAGTGACAGAGCTAAGTTCTAACCCCATTTCTATGTCATTGGACAGAATGCCTACCTAAACAAGGGGTAGTTATTTTGCTGGCAAAAATGGAACCATCACTAAAAACTGGAAATTAACAGTTGGAAAATCTGTACATGGAAAAACAAATGACCACGTGCAGCAGAAATTAGTTACCTTGGCAGATACCAGACATGTCCCATACACATTCAAGGCATGCTTAATGTGAAACTTCAGCTTGTCCTAAGCAAAGCCATATGTTCATTATGAAAGACAAGGAAAGTTAAACAACATTCTGAAAGTAGAATGGTTGCTTATAATCAAGAGTGGATATGAAATGTTTCCTAAATATGAATAATAGTTGAATAAACAGATATGTGTAAGAAATATCAATAGGGAAATATAAAGAAATTCAGACACTTCATTTTTAATAGAATTATATGCATTTGCCACCAAAACATCAAAAAAGATCATGAAAAAAACAAGGCTAGTTTAATTCACTTCAAAATATATTCCATCAAAACAATTTTTTATATTCTCCAGCTTATAATAATCTATTTACAGTACTTTTGAAACAAATAAAATTGAAATAAAATTGGCCAATGTAAATTTAATTCACTTTAGAAAGTTATGACATAAATGTCAATGTGGAGAAATATTATGAAATCTTTAAAATTAACAATCCACTCAAATACAGACTTTTGCTTCTTTTGAAACTTCTTATCAAAATAGCAATGAAAAATATAAGCATCAAATTATGAATTTGGATTTAGCATTCTTTCTTGAGTTCCTTATTTTTTAAATCAAATCCTTCAATTTTTTTCTTTTTTTCTTTTCTTTTTTCTTTTTTCTTTTCCTTCCTTCCTTCCTTCCTTCCTTCCTTCCTTCCTTCCTTCCTTCCTTCCTTCCTTCCTTTCTTTCTTTCTTTCTTTCTTTCTTTCTTTCTTTCTTTCTTTCTTTCTTTCTTTCTTTCTTTCTTTCTTTCTTTCTTTCTTTCTTTCTTGAGTTGGGTCTTGCTATATCCCAGGCTGACCTAGAATTCCCTATGTAGTCTCAGGCTGGCCTTGAATTTACAGCAGTCCTCTTACCTCTGCCTCCCAAATGCTGAGATTAAAGGTGAGTGCCACCATGCCCAGCACAAATCTTCCTTTTAGGAAAATGAATTGTGTCTCTTTGTATTCCCTCTAAAACTAAAAGCCCTGGACACAGTATATAAAACAAATATCAGCAGACATTAGAAGGTGTGAGACAGCAAACCAGCAAGGGACTACAGGAACAATATGATAATATGCTCTCAGAGTTTCATTTTGGCCTCACATATATATGCTAGATTTGGAGAAGCAGGTGAGTTGGGAATAATAGAAAAAAATAAAGCTCCAACAAATTCTTTTCAAATTAGCCAAAGAGCAGCAAAGAGATATTTTCTCAAGACAGAACATTTTGAAACAATATTCCTTCTACTCTTGTCAAATGCCATGAAAATAACAACAAACTGACAAACAAAAACCCTATGATCCTGCCCACACCATCTGAGGCCTAGTGGTATGCTTAGACATAGCCATTTGCCAACTTGTAATGTGGAATACCAATATCTCTGATGCCAAAGTAGTTTAAATAAGGAGTCAGGATATTCCCTATTGGCAAAGTTCCCCTGTAGTGTACGTAAAGACCACTGGGAGAGTGTGGACTTCCACTTCCACCTGGCAGCACAAAGTATTCATCCTACTGGAATTTTGTCAGCTGAGGCCTAGTAGAGAGTAATGGCTTTCAGCATTGTCCAAAATAATGTCACCTTCCTTTCTCGTTGTGTAATCAGTGGAGACTATACATTCATCCTCCACCAGCAGTTCAGAGGATCCACTCTGTCCCTATACACAGGTGTTGATGCAGACAAAATGAGGAACTTGGACTTCTCATGGTCCCCTGGAAGTAATAAGTTATACTCCTTTCTTAGCCAGCATAGAGTCAGAGTCAGTTAAAATTAAAGATTTAAATAAGATCTGAAGTCTCATAAAATTAAAGTTTAGTTTTAATAATTGTATGCTAAAACAAGAATCACTAAAATTTCTAAGTGAATGATAAGGTGTCAACCTTAAATGACAGAGATGACAAAATTATCTGATGATGATTTTTGCAGCAATTAAAACAGAAATTTTTCAATGAGAAATCACAAATATTTGATGTAAATGGGAAAAATAGGAAGTCTCGGTCAAGATAGAAAACATAAGAACCAAATAAAATATTAGAACTGAAAAATAGAGTAAATGAAATAACTCCAGTGAATAGGTTTGAGAGCAGAATGGAAAAGTCAGAAGAAAATTCACTGGACAACAGAACAGTAGAAATTACCCAAGGTGAAGAGGGAAAAGTAATTACTATAAAGAAACAGACTTCACAGGGATCTGTGGGATAACATTATATTAAATATTAGTATTAATAGAGTCACAGAGGTAGACAAGAGGATAGAAAAGAATACCAGCAGTAAAAGAATATCAAAGAAATAGTGTCTAAGAAATTATCATATTTGGAAAAGAAACATTGACCCATATATTTTGGAAGTTGAGTATATTATAAAGAGGAGGACCAAAAGAAATTCATGCCTAAAGATGGCATAATTACACTTGTTAGAACTAAAACAAAAATTCTACTCACCAGAAAGGAAAAATGACATAATGAAATTTTTTAAAAATGGACAGACTTGGAGCAGATTATACTTAGCGAACTCACACAAGAACAGAGATACAAATGCCACATATTCTCCCTCATATGTGGTTCCTAACCAGGTCAAGTTTAAATTCTAAGCAAACCTGACACGTGAATTGAGAGACTGAAAAAGGGGATGGAAGGAATTGGGGGGATGGGAGGGAAGGACTCCAATCTAAACCAATAATGAATTGATACTATAAAATCCTTACTTTCATATAGTAAGCTCTCGAGGAAGCTGGAGGCATTGTCTGGTAACTGGGGCCATGAATAGGGCTGGAGGAAGCCTAACCCCAACACAAGTTACTCTGGCCTGTGACTCCCTGTCGCAGTCATTGGTTACTTCCCACACTGAGGTGTTGAGAGGTCCCCAAAAGAAGACAGGCTTATGTCTAAGTTCTTGAATACCTATCTCAGGCAAAAGATAAGACCCTATTGCTGAAGATACCACAGAGTGTTGTCACACAACACAGAGACCGTGCTGGATCCAGAAAGGTAACCTGCTCCCAGACCACAGCCTGTGTAGTGCTGGAATGCATTACATGAGCTACCAGGGGAAAATGGCCAATAATACTAAAACATTACATGGTACCCCATAAATATGTTGTACAATTATATATTTAAAATATTTTATTATTTATTTATTTGAGAGAGATTTGAGATGAAAGAGAGACAGAGACAGAGAGAGAGAGACAGGCAGATAGACAGAGAGAATGGGTGTGCCAGGGCCTCCTGCTATTGCAAACAAACTCCAGACACATGGCCCATTTTGTTTATCTGGCTTTACATGGGTACTGGGGAAATGAACCCAGGATGTCAGACTTTGCAAACAAGTACCTTTAACCACTGAGCCATCTCTCTGGCCCCCAATTTTATATATATTTTAAAAATATTTAATTTATTTTTATTTATTTGAGAGAGAGGGGGAGAGAGAGGCAGAAGAGAGAGAGAGAGTGAGAGAGAGAGAGAGAGAGAGAGAGAGAGAGAGAGAGAGAGAGAGAGAGAGAGAGAGGATGTTCCAGGTCCTCCATCCACTGCAAATGAACTCCAGATGCATGCATGCTCTTGTGCATCTGGCTTTATATGGGAACTGGGGAATTGAACTTGGGTCCTGCAGTGCAGGCAAACGCCTTAACTACTAAGCCATTTCTTCAGCCCCCAATTTTATATTTTTAATATAAGTCAAAATAAATTTAATTTTTACTGGCCCCATTATATACAGGTCTTGTGCAGGTAACTACATCTAGTGTGAGTTCATGAGAGCAATGGTCATGTCTATACAACAGAGTTCCAAATTCCTGTCTCCATCCTATTATATTCCTTCTGTACTATCTTTTGAAAAGTTTCTTGAGCCCCAGAGGGGATGGTGTATATACCCCCTGTAGGACTGAGCACTCACTCATGAGTCACTTGTTTTTAGCACTTGGCCATTTATGATTTTTTTGCATTGATAGCCTTCCAGTGCCAAATTAAAACAAATGATCATTCAATCAATAAGCTTTTCTGACTGGAGCTGAAAGCATAACTGATCTGTGGATATAAAGATAAATATTTGTGTTACAGATAAAGGAGGAGCTTGGGAGGTTATTGCCTTCCCTAATAAGCTAATGAGTTATCTGTTGCTGGAGGAGGGGGTGTAAATGTTTTTTGTTGCATAGCCACTAATAAGTGATGAGAAGGGGTAGAGTGATTCTGAGGGGGAGAAGGGGTGGTTGTGCGGGGTACATATGAATAAAATGTAATATATACATTTGAAAATTTCAAGAAGTAAATAAAAAAGAAACAAGGATAATTTAATTTAAATTGGAAAAGACAGCTTAACAGCTTTTTCTTTTCAAAGGCTAATAATCATGTTCTCTCTTAAAGTATGGAGGAACTTTGACATGTTGGCTGTGGTATGTCTTTTACATAAGATTTCTTGAGAAATTTTAGTATAGATAAAATGTTTTGCCTTTTAACAGTGGTTAACCTCTTGGAATAATTTACTTATGAAATTGCTTAACTATCAATAATTTTATTAAAAACATCAAACTATCTTAACATTGTACCAGTTCAATGAATATTCTCCTTAGCTATCAGTTTTCACACAGCAACTTCACTTATGGATATCCATATTGTTCTTTATAACCAAGAATGGTGATAGTTAATACTGAATGTCAACTTGACAGGATCTAAAATTACCTAGGAACAAACCTTTCTGTATGTCTGTGAGGAAGTTTCTAGATTAGGTTAACTGAGGTGAGATGACCTACCCTAACTGTGTGTACCGTTCCAATGGGCTGGGTCTGGAACTGAATATAAAGGAGAAAGTGAGCTGAGTACCAGTATTTCTTGCCCTTTGCTTCCTTGCTGGATTGAATAAGACAAACTGCCTCCTGCTTCTGCGACCATGCCTTCCCCTCCATGCTAGACTGTATCCTCTTGAAATGTAAGACAAAATGAACCTGTCTTTCTTTAAGTTGGTTCTTGTCATTTTTGGTGACAGTAATGAGAAAAAGTAACAAATGTATGTATATGTATGATGTGGTATATATCCTGAGTAGGTTTTTTTAAATTCCGTCATAATAAATTGTCATTTGCTAGAAAATGGATTCGATTTGAGATCATCACATTACATGAAATAAAGCAGATGAAGAAAGTGCATATTACATATTTTTCCTCATTAGAAGATCCTATATTTTATATAGATAACTAGCACATACATATACACATAGATGACATGAAAGTAAAAGTACATTGTCTAAGGGAAGGAAAGGGACTAGTGAGAGGGGAGGGTTAAAAAGGATTTGAGGGTGAATGTAGTCAAAGTACATAATCTACTTGAAGGGAAATACCTATGATACTGATACTATATACAAGGAATATACATCAATAAAAAGGAGTAAAAAGAATATTACAGAAAATTAGAGAACACTGGTTGCTAAATTCTTTCATGTGCTGAAATTGTATCGACCACAACTGTATCTTACCATTTTGACTTTAAATATACTGTATGATTTCACAAACTATGCATATGCAAATTATAAAGCCAAAAATTGGATTTTATTTAGAATTTAATATAATGTTAACATTTTAAAAATTGTTTGGGAGCCGGGCGTGGTGGCGCACGCCTTTAATCCCATTACTTGGGAGGCAGAGGTAGGAGGATCACCATGAGTTCAAGGCCACCCTGAGACTACATAGTGAATTCCAGGTCAGCCTGGACTAGAGTGAGACCCTACCTCAAAAAAACCGAAAAAAAAAATTGTTTGGATATTTTTGCAATTTCCCAAGGTAAGACCTCATGATAATGTATCTTACCAGTGAATAAAGAACTACAAGATTCTGGAGCTGTAGAAATGCCCAGTGGGTAAGAGGCCCCGAGAATGCCTGAGAGCACCCATGGCCAGCATCTCCATTACCCCATTCCAGTGAGGATTGCTCGGTTGAGGGAGAGATTCCATCTCTTAGGAAATACACTGATGAACAATAGAAGAGGACCTTAGCCAACATTCACCTCTGGCTCTGTGCTTGTGAGCACAGGATACATGTGCATGGACCACATATACATCATACACCACATCACTCCACAACGCTGTAAACATACATGCCAAATAAATAAATAATGAGAAAAATTTAAAAACTGCAAGAATTACCATTGGATAATATTTCTCTTAAAGAGGTGCATATATCATGAAGTGGGTAATCATTTCACTATGGAAGCTTTCTTTTTTACTTAATGGGGTGGCATTTACCAATTCACCAGTAGGTACCACAACTGTCTTCCTATAAAGTATTTAATATTGGTATTCTTCATGTGTCCAATTTTAAAATTGAGATATTGAATTTCTTTAAATTGTCATTAGGAAAGATATGATTCGTATGATCCATTTCTGTCTGTGTCTTGAATGTTGGTGTTGAAATTCCATCATAGTATACAATTTGAGCACATTCTTGATCCTATTACTGCAGCTGCATGCATCCAAGGATGATTGTAAGTGACGTATGTAACTGGTGAAGGTTACTGTCTTGAGTCAATGTACATAATATGGCACATTTCTGTTGGACTCTGTTCTTGTTAACTCTGAAACACATCGAGTGATCTGTCATTCCTGTCTATGTCTGGGAGCTAGCCAGTTGTCCACTATAACTTGTATTTTAAAGTACAAGATTTCTTTGTATTGAGGATTAAAGGAAAGATAAAAGAAAAAAATATTAAATAACTCAACTAGAATGAAAGGTAAATAAATCTCTCAAAGATGAAAATAACTGACATGATTGGTAAATGAAAAAAAAAACACTTCAGAAGTTTACAGAACTAAGTTGGCTTCTTTCTGAGTTAAATGAGGACAGAGAAGGTTGTAAGAAATTGCCAAAGATCTATTAGCTCTCCTTACTCTTCAAAGGGTTCAGTATTTTTTACCCTTCAGACATGTTCAATTTTGAGAATACCCCCTGAATCCAAGAATGCCCACCATGGGACATATGCTTTATTTCCAGCCCTGTTCATAACATTTGTCTATCTCAATATCTGGTTACATTTTCCTGGCCATTTAAGGTTCATCAACCTAGAAAACCATCTTCAGTTAAAGAAAAATGAGAACTTTTTTCATTTCTTTCCAGCTCAGCTCCAGCCTGATTTCTCAATGACCTATTGTCTAAGCTTGTGTGGTAGTATTGTTTTATAAAATAAGTAAATGACTCTTTATGATTGACTTAAGAAGAATATACTGTATTTAGATGCAACAGTAAAAATAAAGTAATCTGCTAAGGAAAATGGGTTAGCCTGGAAAGAACATGCCAGGATAATCTTAGTTTGTGTTTTCGATTTTCTATCATTTTCACAGACTGTTCCTTCTTTAAGAAACACCATTGTGTTATGATTTGAATGTTAATATCCACCACAGGCTCATGTGTTTTAACATTTGATATATAGCTTCTGGTGCTATTTATGGAGGTTGTGAAAGCTTTGTGTTGTGGACCTTAGCTGGTGGAAATGAGTCACTAGAGGCAGACCTTGAAGATTATGCCCGCATTTGGTTCCAGCCCCAACTCTCTGCTTCCCATCAACCATGATATGAATAAAATGACTACTCTAGTCTAACCCAATCTGCTTTTCTTTCCCATCATGACAGAGTCAACCTCCTGAAACAGTGAGCCAAAATAAATCCTCCTTCCGTTTACTTGTTTCTGCAAAGTATTGTGTCACAGTAATGAACAAAGTAACTAACATATATCTTAATCTTTTTATATTATTTTTTATTGTCCATAATGAATTACACTGTTTAGTGGTCTCTTTATATTCTTTAAGGTTCAGCTAAAGCATCAGCCCTGAGTCTCCATCCACAGTCATTTACTGACCCTTGCACCCATGCATTTGGCAGATACTTAATTTTTCTTACAAGTTCCTATTGCTCTAAACAATCCTTTTAGTGATTTTTTGTGGATTTTAAATTACAGCATATTAAGAGTCTGATTATCATGACAAATAGCTTGCTTCCCTTAAGGATCATAAAGTTTGAAAATATGCTTACTTATGCTCATTTGTGTTTATATACCTCAAAATGACCTAAACACAGCAGTTATGCATTTTTTGAATTATCCCTTTAACCCTTGGGAACTTCAGATCTCCTTATTTCCAAATTTATTGTCTCTATATATGCCAAGAGAGTCACTGGACCAAATACAGCTATATTCCTTGCTGAATGATTTTCTTCTGACGTCCATTTACATTAAGAGGGGCCATTTTAAAATGTTTTTTAAAACACAAACAATACTTACAAAAAATCCTAGTTTGTTGTTAAGGTATAACCACACCAAAAGAAGCCATTAGGGTCAAATTTCAATAACATATTTAATTGGCATATGTTCATTATACATATTTAAAAAACAATTTCAAAAAATGTCTAATGTGCTTTAAACACAGGCTCAATTTTAAAGATGTGTCTTCCCCACAGCTTCAAGTCTATATACTAATAAAGAGAGTGACTGGGTACCTTTCTTTCACATGCTCTACAATTCAAATGCAGTAGTTAGAGTTAAATCTGAGGCAATCTCTCCTTTGCTGAAACCAAGTTAGAGTTATTAAAAGAAACTAGCTATCTGCTAATGATAGTAGTTGAGCCCAGGCACATGTTTTATTGTCTAATGAAAAGGGGCAAAAGCAAATTTAAACTAAATAAGTTGGTCAAAATTACATCAAAGTGCTCAAAGTATTCTGACCAAAAAAAGAGAGTGGATTCAACTTGATGTTTTTACTTACAACTGTACAAGTTGTTTAAAAGTAGGTGCTAGTGGTGGATTATTTTTCATTTTTGCCCAATGTTTAATGAGAAAGCATGGACCTAATAATTTGAGGGGAGTTTGGGTTTCAAATGAGTTAAATATTTCTTGATAGTGTATTTCTTTAGATCATGGCATAGTCTCTCAGGGGATGTGACAGCATAACTTTGGGTATTTCAACATAGATTGTGCAATAATTTTGAAGAGTAATCATAGAAAGCAATCCTACACTGGCAAGATGAGGAACTGTACTCTAAAGGTTTCTTATCTTTTGTTTGTTATGATCACTTTCATAGCTTTATTGTTTTGTTAAAACACATCTTTGAAAAGCCAGATAGGAGAATAAATGGGGAAATTTGAAATTGTACACGTTAGATGTTTAGTAAAATGAAATGTGGTCAAATGAAGGTAGGAAAAATAAATCATGAATTTGTTGTACATTTCTTGTGCTAGATGGACAAAACCGGCATACAAGTTATTAAGAGTTAGCCAGCTGGTGGGGCCCATCTAACCCTACCAACCGACAGTAGGCCGATAGCTGAGATTCTGGCAAGAGAGGAGCCACCACAGTCATATCGTGGAGGATCCAAATGGAACCCCGCAGAGAATGACGCGATGAACAAGGGCCCACAGCCACAGCCATTAAATCAACACAGGATAAGCCAGTGAGACAGAAACCAACGATTACAACACAAAGACCCCTAAGCTCACAACCTTAAAACAGCCTTAATACTCATCCACCACGACTCAGGGAACTATGCGGAAGAGGGGGTGGAAAGATTGTAAGAGCCGTGGTGGGGGAGATTATCCAGAGGCACGGCCAGGAGAACCTGGCTGAATACTAGGCTATCCATGGTCCCCTGTCACAAGGACTGATCCAGACGACCCATGGAGGAGGTTATCCAGTGGAGGGGGGAGGG
>PVHP010049172.1:0-12263 GCA_004024765.1 Zapus hudsonius
CCCCATATCTGGGTGGGTCTGGGATCAGCAGTATGTTTGACTGTGGACAGCAGAGGGCATCATAGATCAGTGTCAGTCAGAAACGAGTTCTAATCCGTGTTAGGTGTGTTCATTCTTGTGCCAAGATGAGAAATCAGGTGTTTAGCATCTTCTGGTTTCCTCTGGGCCTCTATCCCTGGCTGCAGCCTGCCTAGCTCTCTCTTACTCTGTCTCACTTTCCTTCCATAACTGTGCCTGGTTTGAAGGTTCATTCTAGAGGTATGTGGCTGACTGACACAGCAAATGAAAACCAGATGTGTGCCCCACTTTGTGCATCTGGCTTTATGTGGGTACTGGGGAATCAAACCCAGGCCACAGGCTGTTAGGCTTTGTAAGCAAGCGCCTTGAACTGCTAGATGATCTCTCCAGTCCCACAACTTATATACTTATAATCAGAATGAAAATTTGGTAACAGTATCTGGAAGAAGTTTTTTTTTTTTTTTTTTTAGGTAGGGTTTTGTTCTAGCCCAGACTGACCTGGAATTCACTATGTAGTCTCAGGGTGACCTAAACTCATGGTGTGTGTTCCTCCTACCCCTGCCTCCCTAGTGCTGGGACTAAAGGCATGTACTACCATGTCTGGCAGGAAGTTTAAAAATTAAAAAAAATTATTTACAATAGAGAAGAACTACTGATAGAGAGAGAATGGGCATACCAGGGCCTGTTGCCACTGCAAGCAAACTCCAGATACATGTGCAACTTTGTACATCTGACTTTACGTGGGTATGGGGAATTGAACTTGGGCCCACAGGTTTTTCAAGCAAGCAACTTTAGCCTCTGATCCATCTTCCTAGAAAAACAAAAAAGGGTGACTAGTTAAAGAGTCTTGATTGCAAAGCCTGGCAGCCTGAGTTGAAGTCCCACCCACATAAAATGGATGCAAAAAGTGGTGTAGGGCTGGAGAAGATGGCTCAGTGATGATGGTGCTGCTAGCAAAGGCTAATGGCCTGGGTTCAGTTCACCAGTACCCACATAAAGCCAGATACACAAAGTGGGGCATACATCTGGAGTTCTTTTGCAGGGGCATGAAGCCCTAGCACACCCATTCAGTTGAGGCCATCCTGGTGCTACAGAGTGAGTTCTAGGTCAGCCTAGGCTTGAGTAAAATCAAACTAAATCAAACCAACTAACCAAACAGGTTGCAGCTTAGTGATAGGACTTTGCCTGTTATGCCCAAGGTCCTGGGTTCAATCCTTAGCACCAGTAAACATGTATTATTTATGGTTCATATTGTTATTTATTTTATGGGTGTGGGTATGTGTATGTTTATGTGGGTGATTATAGGCATGCACGTGCCATAGTGTGACCGTGGAGGAGAGAGGACAATTTCAGGTAGTGTTCTGCACCTTCTACCCTGTTTGAAGCCAAGCCTCTCATTGTTCACTATTGCATTTGACAGGCTTGCTATCCTGCAAGCTTCTGGGGGATACTCCTGTTTCTACTTCCCTTCTTACTGTAAGTGTGCTGGGATCACAGACACATGCTTTCCAGAGTCTGGCTTTATGTAGCTGTGTGTATCCAGGCTTGGTCCTCATACAAAAAGTGATGTAGGGCAAGTGCTTTATCCACTGAGCCATCTCCCCAGCCCCAAAGTTCATATTACTGATCTGTGGTATTCAGAGTATTTTGTTTATATAAGTTGTAATGGTGAAAACAAAATTTCAAATATTAAATATATTTTTAATACTAAGTGACTTTCATTCCAGATACCTCAAAATTCTCTGGAAATAGCAAATTATAAATATGTTTTAGTTCTGAACTCATTAGATAACACTTGTCCCCAGTTTTTTCCTTATAGCTTCATAGTGAATGGATGTAAACTTATGGATTACTAGGGAGAGAGAAGACTTACTGTTTGTCCTTTCATTCTTATGTCCTTGTAACCATGGTCTGTTCAGCTCTCTTCTTGCACCTCTGCACATCTGTACCTGGCTTTGACGCCTGGCTCCTCCCCAGGTTAGCAGAATGTGCTCAAGAATGCTAGCTGTTCACTCATTGTTTGCTTTCTTGAATTGTAGTCTGATCTTGCTGCTGCTGCTGTTGCACATCCTTGTGCTTTTTACCTCAGTAAACTAGATGAAACCCCGAATTCTTGGATGTCTGATTCAGAAACAGGTATGGAACTTAAATTTTTTTGGGGAGGGTTGGTTTTGAGGTAGGGTCTTGTTCTATCAGCCCAGGCTGACCTGGAATTCACTATGTAGTCTCAGGCTGGCCTCAAACTCACAGTGATCCTTCTACCTCTAGTGCAAGGAGTAAAGCTATGTTCCACCACATACAACTTGGCTTTTTAAAATTATTGCTCCAAATTGAAAAATTTCAAATGGTCTGTGACCTGTTCTGTGGTGAGCAATTCTAGTCATACTGACTTTATATGCTGACTCCTCCACTTTGCCCCTTTCTCCATACCCCAATTCAATTTGTCATTTTGAATTAGATTTTTCTTACTAAAGTTTCTAGAATCCAACTACTTACCACATTCACCCCTCCTTCCCTGATAGACCCTCCCTCCATCTGTCACCTGGTTATTGCCAGTTTCCTGACCCACCTCCCTGCTACCATAGCACCCTTGCACCCTCCAGTCTGTTCTCAATACAGTAGCCAGAGTGGTTCATTTAAGAGATTGCTTAACATCTGTGGCTCCTCTGCTTCCTCAGAATAACAGCCAACATCCTTACAGAGGCCTACAAGGCCCAGTAGGATTGGGCATTTGCCCTCTACCCCTTGCTCTGCCTTATTAGTAAAGCTCTCTGCTCATAGGCTTTCATTTGAGGACTTTTGCTTTTGTCTGTTTCCTCTATTTAAAATGCCTAAGGATTCCCAGACTGGGGATGTGGCTCAGTTGGGAGGGTACTTGCTTAGCATGTGTGAAGCCCTGGGTTCGATCCCCAGCACCACATAAACCAGGCATGGTGGCGCATGCCTGTAATTGTGGCACTTTGGGAGGTGGAGCAGGAAGATCAGAAGTTCAAGATCATACTCACTACATAGTGAATTTGAGGCCATTATGGCTACATGAGACATTGTCTCATTAAACAAATGCCTTCCCCTAACATGGAGAGGCTCCCTCTTGGTTGTTAACTTTCAGTGAGCCAACCCTGACTACTGTATGAAAATAGCTTCTGCTCCACACAATCTCCTTTTTTTTTGCTTTATATTATTATGATTATTTTTATTATATATATTTTTTTCTTTTACTTGAGATGGCTTTTTGAGACAGTCTTGCCATGTATCTTTGCTGGTCTAGAAATCACTATATAGCCCATACTATTCTCGATCCTCTGCCTTTGAGTATGAAGATTATAGGTATGCATGCCTGGCTTTAGTTGATAATTGGTTCATTCAATTATTTTCATTGTTTCTATGTAAGTCTCTATTATTTATAAAGAAATTATTATCATTAATATTATTTTGGTTTTTTTGAGGTAGAGTCTCGCTGTAGCCCAGGCTGACCACTATATGTCTCAGGGTAGCCTCAGACTCATGGCAATACTCCTACCTCTGCCTCCTGAGTGCTAGGATTAAAGACCTGCACCACTATGTCAGGCTAAAGAAATTCTTTGTTTGTTTATTTGTTTATTTGTTTATTTATTTATTTATTTGTTTATTTATTTATTTATTTATTTATTTATTTATTTTGTTTTTCGAGGTAGGGTCTTGCTCTAGCCCAGGCTGACCTGGAATTCACTCTGTAGTCTCAGGGTGGCCTTGAACTCACGGGGATCCTCCTACCTCTGCCTCCTGAGTGCTGGGATTAAAGGTGTGCGCCACCATGCCCAGCTATTTTTTATTTTTTTTAAAAAATATTTTATTTATGTGAGAGAGAGAGAGAGAGAGAGAGAGAGAGAGAGAGAGAGAGAGAATGGGCACACCAGGGCCTCCAGCCTCTGCAAATGAACTGCATCTGGCTTTATAGGGGCACTGGGGACTTGAACTCTGGTCCTTCTGCATTGCAGGCAAATGCCTTAACTGCTAAACCATCACTTCAGCCCTCTTTGTTTTAATTTTGAGACAGTTTCATGAAGCCCAGGCTTACCTTGAACTCACTATATAATTGAGGATGACCTTGAACTCTTTTTTTTTTTTTTTTTTGAGGTAGGGTCTCGTTCTACTCTAGCCCAGGCTGACCTGGAATTCACTCTGTAGTCTCAGGCTGGCCTCGAACTCACAGCCATCCTCCTAACCTCTGCCTCCCGAGTGCTGGGATTAGAGGCGTGCGCCACCACTCCCGACTGACCTTGAACTCTTGAGCCTCCTACCTCTGGAGTTCTGTATTACAGGCCTGTGCCACTACATCCAGTTTATATGGTGCTAGAGATTGAACCTAGCGTTGCTCATGCTAGGCAAGCATGCTTTTGTAAATATTTTTATTTATTTGTAAGCAGAGAGAGACAGAGAGAATGGACGTGCCAGGGCCTCTAGTTGCTGCAAGTGAACTCCTGAAACATGTACCACTTTATGCATCTGGCTTTATGTGGGTACTGGGGAATCAAACTCATGCTGTTAGTCCTTGAAAGCAGTGCCTTAACCACTGAGCCATTGCTCCAGCCCTAGGCAAGCATTCTTATGAACAGAGGTATGTCCCCAGACATTCTCCATTTTAAGCTATACTAATTTATTTTGGCTTTTACTATTTCGGTTTTAAATATTTACACTGTTAGGTTAGGATTCTAACCTGGTAAGGCTTGTAACACCCAGATATCCAAAAACTAGTTCCTTTCCATTTTTACTTTTCTGTTAGTTTAGAAAATGCTTTTGTTCTTTCTACTTACTCCTTTCTATTCTACATCTGTGCACATTAGGATTGACTTATTGGAAACTGGAAGAGAAAGACATGTATCACTCTTTGCCTCAAACATTGGAGAAGGAATTTGTGCCATCCTACCATGATAGGCCACCAAGCCAGGTAATTGCAGTAAAGTTCTCCATTGTAAATTTTTTATTTTTCAACTTAAAAAATTGTTTATTTGTGGGCTGAAGAGATGGCTAAGGCGTTTGCCTGCAATGCAGGAAGGACCAGAGTTCGGTTCCCCAGTGCCCATATACAGCCAGATGCACAAGAGGGCGCATGTGTCCGGAGTTCATTTGCAGTGGCTTGGAGGCCCTGGTGCGCCCATGCGCCCATATTCTCTGTCTGCCTCTCTCTCTCTCTCCCTCTCCCTCTCTCTCTCTCTCTCTCTCTCTCTCTCTCTCTCTCTCTCTCTAATAAGTAAATAAAATATAAAAAAAGAAAAAAATTTGTTTATTTGCAAGCAGAGGGAGAAAATAGGTATGCCAGGACTTCTTACTAACAAACTTCAGATGCATGTGCCATGGGTACTGAGGAATTGAACCTGGGCCATCACACTTTGCAAGAAAGTGCCTTTAGGGACTGGAGAGATGGCTCAGCGGTTAAGGCGCTTGCCTGCAAAGCAAAAGGAACTGAGTTTGAGTCCCCAGTACCCATGTAAAGCCAGATGCACTAGGTGGCGCATATGTCTGGAGTTTGTTTGCAGTGACTTGAGGTCCTGGTGCATCCATTCTCTCTCTATCTGCCTCCATAAGTAAATAAATAAAAAATATATATATATACATGTATGTATATATATATATATATGTATGTATGTATATATATATATTTTGGTTTTTCGAGGTAGGGTCTCCCTCTAGCCCAGGCTGACCTGGAATTCACTATGTAGTCTCAGGGTGGCCTTGAACTCTTGGCGATCCTCCTACCTCTGCCTCCCAAGTGCTGGGATTAAAGGCTTGCGCCACAACGCCCGGCCAATAAAATATATTTTTAAAAAAAAAAGTGCCTTTAAACTGAGCCATCTCTCTCTGTCCCATTTTTCAATTTTTTTCAAAAAAAAAAAATTTTTTTTTTTTTTGAGGTAGTGTCTTACTCAAGCTCAGGCTGACCTGGAATTCACTCTGCAGTCCCAGGCTGGCCTTGAACTGACAGCCATCCTCCTACCTCTGCCTCTCAAGTGCTGGGATTAAAAGCACATACCACCATTCCTAGCCCATTTTTCCAACGTTTGACAAGAAAAGCATGACCTTTAAAGTCATACGTCACTTGCTTTCAAATTCTTCCAATAAAAAGTTATTATTTTAAAATTGAATTAAGCTAAGTGTGGTGTTGAATGTCAGGAATCCCATCACCAGGAAGGCTTGTGTAGGAGGATTGCTGAAAGAGGGTAATCTGAACTTCTTAATGAGACTGTCTCCAAAAAAAAACCCTGAAAAACCAAATAAACAAACAAATAGAATTAAAAATTCTAGGCCGGGCATGGTGGTACATGCTTTTAGTCCCAGCACTTTTACCTTTGTATTAAAACAACCTTCTTATATAGACCAAGATATAAAAGAGAAAAACTCTTGGATATAGTGGCGCATAACTTTAATCCCAGCCCTGGGGTGGCATAGGTTAGGAGGATCACTGTGAATTCAAGGCCACCCTGAGACTACTTAGTGAATTCCAAGTCAGACTGGGCTAAAGTGAGACCCTACCTCCAAAAAAAAAAAAAAAATGCTTCTTGGGCCTGTTTTATTCATTTCTTCCCTTTCTTCCAGACCTGATAATTACACTGTGTCCTTTCATATCTCCCACCTACATTCAGTTGTAACATAATTAGAGGTCATTTACCTTTTGTATGAGAGATATAAATAATTTTAATTCAAAGCAATGAGATAAAATTATTCACTGATGTACACCTTTCACATGTATTGTTTATTAATTTATTTTTAAGACAAAGTCTCATGTAGCCCTAGCTGGCCTCTACCTTGACATGTAGCTAAGGATGATCTTGACCACTTTTTCTTAAATCTGTGTGTGTATGTATGTGTGTGTGTGTGTGTGTGTGTGTGTGTGAGAGAGAGAGAGAGAGAGAGAGAGAGAGAGAGAGAGAGAGAGAGAGAATGCCAGGCCAGGCACATCTGTGGTAGTCAGAGGATGGCACCTTTGGGTGTTGGTCTTTGCCTTCCACCTTGTTTCAGGCAGGCAAAGTCTTTTTGTTGTTTACCATTCTATTCTCTGAGCTTCTGATGCTCCTTTTTCTGCCTCCCATCTCACTGTGGGTGTGCTGGGGTTATAGACATGTGGTACTGCTGTAAGAATAGAAGCTTCTAACTTTGCATTTGCAAGCCTGAGTTACTGAATCTTTTTGTTTAAAAATTTTTATTGGCAGCTTACATAAATATAGACAATAAACCGATAATTCTCACTCATCACCCCTATTATCCCCTCCCAAATCCATCCTCCATTGAATCCCTTCTTTTTTCCAATTAATCTTTCTTCTATTTCTATGTCATTTTTTTTCCTACTTTAGAGGTCTTGTGTAGATAGTATCAGGCACTGTGAGGTCATAAATGTTAGGGCCATTTTGTTTTTGAAAGACAGTATTATAAGCAGAACAACCCTTTGGCTCTTACATTTTTTCTGTCAGCTCCTTTACAATGGACCCTGAGCCTTGGAGGGTGTGATAGGGAAGTCTCAGTGCTGAACACTCCACTGTCACTTCTCTGCATGCACTATGGTGATTTTTGAGTCACCCCAGTGGTCACCACCATCTGAAAAGAGAATCTTAGCCAGGCATGGTGGTGCATGACTTTAATCCCAGCACTTGGAAGGCAGAAGTAGGAGGATCATGGTGAGTTCGAGGTGACTGAGACACTATGTGGAGAATTTCAGGTCAACCTGGGTTAGAGTGAGACCCTACTTTGGAAAAGAAAAAGAGAAAGAAAAAGAGAATCTTCTGTACCTAAAAGTGACTGTAGCATTGATATATGGACATAAACATTAAAAAACCCTGCTTATTAGTCAGTTTGGTGAGCATAATATATGCATTTAGCCAGACAACAGCAGGTATTACGCCCCTAGGGCTCATGACATCCCCTACCATCTAGGTTTTTGGTACCAAGCATGTATTCCCTCCCACGGAGTGGGCCTCCAGTCCAATCAGAGAGCAGTTTTCCCCATAACAGACATGCTCCTGTTGTCCCAGTTGACACATTTGGCCTGGCTGGCCAGCCTTAAGGCTTGCAGGGTCCACTGCTGGTTAACACTGTGGATGACTTTTCTCTCTCAAAAGATTGCATGCTGCATAGCTGATGCTTTAACCTCAGTAAATCAATGCTATGAATTGAATTTAGGTTGTTATTAATTTTAAGACTTCCCATTTCATATTCTACAAAAACAATCCATACCTATTAGACCAATACAGTGCATGGAATTTATATGTTGTTCTTATGGAAAGAGCTTTTGGCTTAAATATAGATTTTTTTTTTTTTTTTTTTTGGTTTTTCGAGGTAGGGTCTCGCTCTAGCCCAGGCTGACCTGGAATTCACTATGTAGTCTCATGGTGGCCTTGAACTCACCGCAATCCTCCAACCTCTGCCTCCTGAGTGCTGGGATTAAAGGCATGCGCCACCACACCCGGCTAAATATAGGTTTTCATGATATAAATGTTATACATACTTAAAAGGGAAAACATAAGTGAAATAAAATTGGCTAAAACTTCTTTATCTATATAGCTTTACACTTTTCTTCTCAATTCAGTGTTGGTGTTCATATTTTCCATGTCTCTTCCTCATCAAACTTAATTGGTGATTCAGCATCACTTTAAACAAAGTATGGAATGTGTGGTAATTAAGTTTAAAAAAATTATTATTATTACTTTTTTTTTTTTTTGAGGTAGGGTCTTGCTCTAGCCCAGGTTGACCTGGAATTCATTGTGTAGTCCCAGGCTGGTCTTGAACTGATGGCAATCCTCCTACTCTGCCTCCCAAGTGCTGGGATTAAAGTCATGCACCACCATGCCTGGCTATAAAACTTTTTAAAATTCCTTTTAAAAAATTTTTTTGGTATGTGTTGTGTGAAAGGGTGTACCATTGCCTCTGCAAATGAGTGCCCATCAGGCTATACATGGGTGGTGGGGAACTGAACCAGCAGGCTTTGCAAACAAGTGCCTTTAACCACTGGGCCATCTCCTCAGCCCTGGAGCTGAGTTTTTACCTGGCTTAGTAATAATGCAGAACTTACTTTTGATTTTCAGATAAAGGATGTTGAAAACATGGGTAATTAACAATTTCCTTAAAGATTGGTTTTCAGGCATTCCATTGTATACTCTTGGATTTTCTTTTTCTGTTCTGAGAGAAAGAGAGCGAGAAAGTATGGGGCATGCCAGGGCTTCCTGCCCCTGCAAACACACTCCAGACTCAGCTGCCACATCATGCACTTGGCTTTACATGGGCACCTTTAACCACTGAGCCATCTCTCCAGCCCCTAGGACTTTCTTAGAAGTGTCAAGCATCCCATTGACCACTTTTGATGGTTTTGATGTTTGCTGTTACAATGTGTCGTAACTATAATTGTAATATGCTATTACTAAAGGCATCTTCACTTGAGAGATAATAAAATGTAAGAAATCATAAAGTGGTAACAAATGAAACCCCTTTCTTATGAATTCTGAATATGAGCTGCAGCTGTTCACCAGACTGGCAGATAGGAATGCTGGGCAGTAGCCTATGAAGGCACAACTGCTTGTTGTGTCAAGGGTTACAGAGTGCCTTTATGTTATTGGTATCTATTTTTTTTTTTTTTTTTTTGGTTTTTCGAGGGAAGGTCTCGCTCTAGTCCAGGCTGACCTGGAATTCACTATGTAGTCTCAGGGTAGCCTTGAACTCAAGGCGATCCTCCCACCTCTGCCTCCCAAGTGCTGGGATTAAAGGCGTGCGCCACCACGCCCGGCTTGTGGTATCTATTTTTGTTGTTGATTTTTTAAGGTAGATTCTCACTCTAGACCAGGTTGACCTGTATAGTCCCAGGCTGGCCTCAAACTCACAGCAGTCCTACCTCTGTCTCCTGATTGTTGGGATTAAAGTATGTGCCACCACACCTGGTTTGTTAATACTTATTGTTATGAAATAAACTTTTTTTCTTCTGAGGGAGACATCATAGGAAATAATTTCTAAAATTGTATTATTAATGTTACAGTCTAGATTGTTTTAATTTAAAATCTTTAAAAGATTTTTCTTTTTTTTTCCTGGCATGATGGTACATGCTTTAAATCCCAGCACTCAGGAGGCAGAGGAGAATTGCTGTGAGTTCAAGGCCACTCTTTTTTTTTTTTTTTAATTGTCCATAATGAGTTACATTATTTAGTGGGCAAACCATGAGTTGTTATCCCCAGTTCCCCGATACCCCTCTTCCCCATCCCCAATCAGCTGGATATCCTCCTTCGTGGGCCATCTGGATCAGTCCTTGGGGCAGAGAATCATGGATAGCCTAGTATTCAGCCCGGTTCTCCTGGCCCTAGTATGTTGTTACTCAGAGGCATCATGCCTCTGGATATTCTCCCCCACCACGGCTCTCACAATCTTTCCGCCCCCTCCTCTTCTCAGTTCCCTGAGATGTGGTGGGTGAGTATTAAGGCTGCTTTAATGTTGAGAATTTAGGGGTCTTTGTGTCAAAAATCGTTGGTTTCTATCTCACTGGGTTATCCTGTGTTGGTTGAATGGCTGTGGCTGTGGGTCCCTTATTCATCCCATCATTCTCTGCAGGGTTCTATATGGATCCTACACGATATTGACTGTAGTGGCTCGTCTCTTGCCAGGATCTCAGCTATCGGCCTAGGGTCGGTTGGTATGGTTAGATGGGTCACAGCTTTCTCACTGCATTCTGAAAAATACAAACACAATCTCCATTGGAGAGTGAGATCAGTATAGGTTAACAGATATACACAATTCTGGATTACCTAGATTGTATTTTTAGTAACCTCTCCGTCAATGGCTCCCATAGTGCATCTTTTCTTGGGAGCCCAAGAGTCCAGTATCCAGTGCATGTCGCCCTAAATCCCCAGTTCCAGTTAAGGGTTCCCCCTCACTAAGTGGAATATTTGGCTGAATTTAAAAGCTGTTGATTGTCTCCCCCAGGCCTAGGCTCCTCCATTGCACAAGTGTTCCTTTCTTGGTCCACTGTGGTCAGCCTACTCATGGCAGCAGACTGTGTTTCATGCCAGTGGTCTCTGTTTGCTCCAGCTGTTGTTGACCAGCTTTCCCTGGCATCTTATGCAGTGCCTTCTAGCACTATACTAACTACTATCTGGGGGCTGGTTATCATTCCGGACCTCAACGGGTCTCTCGATGCTGATTGATGGCATTCTGTGGTTTCTTCAGCAACAGCGTTTTGCCTTAGGCCTGGGGAGGGCACTCAAGAGCTTTGACAGAATTCTGTCTTGTTTTTGAACCTCATGGGTCACTTTGGTCAACAGTTCAGTGAGGGAAGGAACCGAAGACTGGGACCAGGGGTTGTCAGACTGATTAATTATTCACAGGTTTAGACTCTCTTCCCTACTACTCATGGCCCCTCTTACCAGTCGACGCCCACTACTTGCTCAATATGTTACAGTATGCTTGTGAGGATTTTATGATTTTTGAACCCAATTTGGTTTAGCCTCATGCTTAAGCCACTCCCCTCCCCCATCCCTTATCGCTCATTCCTGACCTCTCACTTCTTTCTACTGGTCTGTAGTTAGCCTGGTTAAGGACCGCATATGAGGGAGAATTTGCGGTGTTTGGCTCTCTGTTCTTTTGAGAGATCACTTAGTTGGATCTGTTCCAAGTCAGACCATTTTTCCATAAATTTTGGTATGTCATTTTTCCTTTCAGCTGAATAGAATTCCATGGTGTAAATATACCAGAGTTTTGTTATCCATTCCTCCATGGAGGGGCATTTTGGTTGATTCCAATTCTTTGCTATTATGAATTGAGCTGCTATAAACATAGTTGCACAAATGTCTCTCTCCTGAGAAGTGACATCTTGTGGGTAGATGCCTAGTAGAGGGATAGCTGGGTCCATTGGTAGCTTTATGTCCATTCTGCTGATGAGTCTCCACAGTGCTTTCCAGAGCGGTTGAACAAGTTTGCAATCCCACCAGCAGTGAATGAGGGTTCCTTTTTCCCCCGCATCCTCGCCAGAATTATTGTTGTTGGTTTATTTTATTTTATTTATTTATTATTTATTATTTTTTTATTTTTTTATTTTTTTTTGGGCCTATCGAATCCAGTAAGTATTTATTGAATGCCTGTTATATGCTAAATATTCCAGGAACTTGGGACACATCAGAGAATAAAACAAGGAACCCTGCCCTCATGGAGCTTACAGTCTATCATCTATTGCCACCTCACCTGCTCACTGCTTGTGACTTTGGGCAAGTCACTGCATCTCTCTGCACCTGTCAGATGCC
>PVHP010049173.1:0-12265 GCA_004024765.1 Zapus hudsonius
AAAAAAAAAAAAAAAAAAACAGGCAGGGGGAAGGAAAAAGAAGAGAGATTTCCTTCTCCTTTATATATAGCCTTATTGTGGGGTCCAGCAACCCTTCCTCAGACTTGTTGACTTCCTAAATCTCTGGACTTTCTCCTGCACTGCCCTCCCAAGAAGGGATATTTGTTTCTAGCTCCCCTGAGCCTCCTTAATCTTGCCCCCTACTGAGAGGGCTGCCTTCCTGTAAACCACCTCAGAGACGAACCTGAGATTACTAAATAGGTCAAGTTGACAACAAAATTTAGCCATCACAAATGAATATCACCTTCAGTTTTATGTGGGCTTCATCTGGTGTGTTCTATCAGGGAACTCCTTCAGTTTAGGCTGCCTTCCTTCAAATTAACTTGGAATTTCACAAGATGGAACCTAAAATGAGTGGCCTTTTGCCCTCAGGTCACCTTTCATATTATTCCAGTGTAGTGCAGGAGGTTTCTCTTCAATGGTATTGATATCTTGAAAAATTACCACTGTTTTCTCAATTTGAATTCTATCCTATCTTGAGATTCCTTTTGTCAATCAAATTAATCCATTACTTTTTTAATTCAACTCCATCAAGTTCTCTGGGCATCGACAGAATGCAGCCAGTTTCTTGGACAGCAAACAGCATCAAGAGAGTCCTTGTTCTGCTCTGAAACCTGTTACCTTGTGCCTCCCCTGTCTGAATTTCTCTTGGCATTCTGATCTTCAAACTCCCAAAAGAGTGGCTTATTAACATCTGCTTATCACATTTTCAGGATTTTCTAGCCAAAAGCTACAAAGTCTTCCATAGTCCTCCAACAAACAAGTTCCAGAAGTCTTAAAACCAAATAAACGGTCAGGTTTATCACAGCAATACCCTTATTTTTCAGTACCAATTTTCTGTATGAGTTACTTTTCTTATTGTTGTCACCAAACACCTGATAAGAAGCAACTGAAGTAAGGGTTTATTTGACTTACAATTTGAGGGAAAGTCGGTGATGGCAAGAAAGGCAAGAAAAGCGTGGCTGAGAAGCACGGAGCACTGTGAAATGGCATCTACAATTAGCAAGTAGAAAGAAAGATAAGCTGGTGCTCAGTTAGCTTTCCCTCTGATGCAGATGAGGACTCCAGCCCATGGAACAGAGCCATCTACCTCAATTAACCCAATCTAGAAAATTCCATACAGACAGGCTTTTTGTTTCCATGATGATTCTAATCTCAAATCAACAATCCGGATTAACCATCACATCCGGCCAGTGGCTTCTTGTCAGTGTCAGATCAGCTTTCACTCTAGAGGCTTTCCTGCTTTGAATACCAGGTGTTGTATCTGGTCTTGGTGAGCTTTGAAGCCTGTGGGCCAGGAAGATTCTCACTTGTTCCAGAGACTTCTTTTCTGTGAACCCAAGGGAAGAGCATGATCAAGCTGAGGAGTACCCCAGATGCAGGGAACAGAGTGAGCAGAAAGAACAAGGGAGGGACTGAGACCTGGCAGATTCAGTGCTCTCACAGCAGCAGAGGATGACCCAGTGAGAGGGAGGAAGCTGCAGGCCAAGTGGAGATCTCAGACCTCTGTAAAAATAAACCTCGTACAACAGGGAGGAAGTCTAAGGGAATCACTAGTCAGAGCTCACTACCTGTGCAGTAATTCATAGGCAATGAAGTCTGCTCCCTCCACCAAAGGCTGTGAGCCATTATACCACCCCATCCTGAGATCCCTGGGGTTAACCTTCGAATCAGGTCTGATATCCCTGACTTCACAACCAAACTTGATGGGTAATCGGGTTACCCTAGGCTCCCTGATTTGCAATTCTGGTTTCCAGATCCCGAGGTTACTCAGTCGCAAAAAAAATGCTGTTCTCTCAAGATGGTACCTCACCATGGATCTCTGAAACATGGGGAGTGAGGTAATAGATTTCTTCTTCTATATGCTAACCTGACACTTAGGAGAGTCACCATCAGACCAAATGCCCACAGACTGTTTAAGGTTTGAGGGAACTGTGGGTTTCTCCTGTGACTAAGGCCATTCATCTCTTGCCCTAGATCTGCTCGGCTCAGACTTCCCCTGTGGTGAGATGTCAGGTTCTCCTCCTCTCAGAGGCTGAATTATGGATGACTGTTGACTGTCTTGTGTCATACCTTTGTGATTCTCTGCTTTCTCACTAACATCATCTCATTCATAATTCCTGATGCTCTTCTTTACTTTCAGTCCTTAAAATACAGTCTCTCCTTACTACCTGGCTCTTCTCATGCATGGAGTTGCATAGAGAAAACTTTTCATCTGCTCTCTTACCCCAGAAGTCCCCCAGCCCTGTTTTCTAATGCAAACACATACCTACTTTTTCAACTTATTTCTCTCTTATCTCTCTGGGCACATAGAAGAGTAGTTCAGATAAATTGAGCAAAGCCTTACCCTTTCTCCTCCCATTATCCAAAAAATATCTATTTGGGGTTGAAAAGAAAAATAAAAAGAGCAGTAAGAATAATAAATGAAGGGGAGAGGGAAGAAAACCCCCATAAAAATATATATACAAAGATGACAAACATAACTCATTTCATTCACTTCATTATTTATTTTACATTGATGTCCTTCTCTTTCTAGAAAGATGTCTCTGTTTTGTGGGCAGGTGGTATAAGGACACACCATTTAGATGTGCATCTTTACTGGAGGGGGAGTGTTAGAACCACAGCGGAGGAACTTCCCTGGACCAAATATCAGACGAAGCTGTGATAGATTCCTGTTCGCTTAACCTAAAACTGAGTTCTTCCCATTTATAAACCAAGTTCTAATTCCTGTTCTTCAAATTCAAAAATAAAGGCTTCTTTTCCGGAGCAAGTCCTAAGGATCAACAAATGCAAACAATTTCCAAAATGAGCCCTGTGGCTCCTCTATAAGGACCTCTAGACAGCCAGAACCTCAGTGTCACAATTCATACATGAGATAAATCTACTGTGTCTGACCTTCAAGAGATTCAAAGAACAGCACAGCACAGTGCACTGGCCACACTGGAAGTGCACATTCAATGCTGCTGGACGTGCAGAATAAAAAGGTTTTGTGTTGAAGAAGCTGCTTGCTAGTAACTTGTCCTGTTTTGAGCCCCAGCATTTCTTCCTCTGATGATGAATCATTTGTCACTGTTCCGCAATCCATTCAGAAGATGAATGGCAGATACTAAGTGTGAATTAAGGACTCCATATGGTCAAAAATACTACATAGCAGAAAACATATGCACATTAGTAATTAACCTTGTTGAACATGAGAAATTAGAAAGTGTTGTAACTATAAGATCAAATATCTGAGCTCAGAAAATTTATAACAAGATTTCAGTAGCTTACAAATAACAAGGAAATACATAAATAGCCCTAGGCTTTGGCAATTGGATATAATACTACCATTAACTACTTGAGTAATTTTCATTTATTCTTTTAAGAAAGGGCAATATTCCATCTTACTCTTCAAGTCAACTTACCTTTGAGCTTCAAGCCTATCTTGGCAGAGCTATGTGATCCAACTGACCTGGATATGTTGCCAACTATTTGGTTAAAAATGTTTATGGGCCAGGTGTGGTGGCACATGTCTCTAATTCCTGCATGTGGGAAGCCAAGATAGGAGGATTGCCATGAGTTCAAAAATAGCCTGGGCTGCAGAGTGAGTTCCAGGTCAGTGTAGGATAGAGTGAGGTCCTACCTTGAAACACCAAAAAAGAAAAAAATATGGAAATAATTCATTGGCATTAATTCTGACAGTACCACTTCACATGGCAGGAAGCAATAAGTTTGGAAAGATAATTTAGATTGAACAATATATGACTACCATTATTTCACTTCTAAATCTTTAAAGTAATTCCACACACTTCTAATGGAAATATGACAGGAATCTTGACTTCTTGTGCCTCATCCCAGCAGAAAGGGAAGGTTCATTCCGAGCCAAGCACACTCAACTCCATAATCAAAGTTCTAATATCATAAGGCAATCATCACCATCCCCCAAAAAAAGACAAAATGCGTCCAAATTCCAAGGCCTATCTTCTCCTGCTAAGCTGGAAGATCTCAGTGATGTGTTCACTTACCCATTAAGTAATTATTTTGGGGGGGATTTAGTCTTTCAATAGCAGTGAGAGACGAGCCATAGAGACTATGAAGAGCATAGACATGGAATTAATAAGCTATTTATGTGTGGAAGATATATAAATTATGTATCAGAATCAAATAAGCATATGTATCAGGAAAAAACTAGGGTTAAATTAGCATTTAAAACAATGAGGAGGAAGAAAGAATCCAATAGGCTGGATTGGTCAAACTATTGCATTTAAAGTTGCATCTTTATGCAAGCATGGTGGTCCATGGCACACAGAAGTTAAGGCAGGAAAATCTCAAGTTTGAGGCCATGCTGGAGACATAGAGATACTCTGCCTCAAAAAATTCTCAAGAACACAATGGTAAAGAACTTGTGTAGCGTGTATAAGACCCTGCATTTGATTCCCAGCACTGAAAAGAAAGCTGAAACTTCAGATATGTCTGGTTTTAACACAGTGACTCAAAGAATGCCTTACCGAATAGAATAGCATTCATGTTCCTGAATTACAGAAACGATGTTTATGACATATTTGAAAGCAACAGAAGGTAGTGAGAGAAAAGTTCTATAAATACACCAGCATCTGCTGAGTCAAATGTCACCAGGGAGGGAAGTAAAACTGGAAAAGAAAGGCTTTTGAAATGGAAATGGAGGAAGACATCTAATCAATAGAACAATATTTTCTAAGTAATGTGGTATTGCTCCTGCTTTGAGCAAAGGTATTACTGGATAAAACGTGCACAAAGAATGGGTTAGGGTGAATTGCAGGTAGACAATCAGAAACCAGGTAAGCAATGACTTCCCTGCCATACAAAAGAGTAGATATAACTAAAAGGCTCTTACTAAATTGCACGCTAAATGATGAAAGATTATTATGAAGAGAAATGAAAGAACAAGTAATTTTGGTTCAAATTTGTATTTAAATCACAGACACTCTGCTTCCTGTATTCTACAAATAGTTTTCTAGGTGTTTCCAGGATCTGGGGATACAGGGATGGACTAAGCAGACATGATTTATGGTCTCAAAGAGCTCCGTTCTGGTGCGAAAGACAAGGATGAAACAAGATAATATATATATATATATATATATATATATATATATATATATATATATATATATATATAATTGCAAGAGGTAGTAAGTGCTGCAAAGGAAACAAGCTGGGCAAAAGTAGAAAATAACACAGGGATCTTCTTCATGAGAACAGTAAAAGAAAGAAAGAAAGAAAGAAAGAAAGAAAGAAAGAAAGAAAGAAAGAAAGAAAGAAAGAAAGAAAGAAAGAAAGAAGAAAGAAAGAAAGAAAGAAAGAAAGAAAGAAAGAAAGAAAGAAAGAAAGAAAGAAAGAAAGAAAGAAAGAAAGAAAGAAAAAAAGTTCACTGAGAGTTGGTCACTGAGCAAAATCCTGAAGGACTTATTAGAGTCCTGGTTCCATAATTACAAACATACTGCAGGCATGTAGGCTAAAGGAAACATAATTCCCCTTCCCTATCCTTTCCCAGCTTGTTATAGGTGGGCCCAAAGGATATGGGACAGAAATTGCTGCCGAGGTGGTCATAAACTTGCTAGAAGAAAACCAACATGGAGATGGTGATTGCTGTCATAAATCTAGACCTTAGCAGTAAATACTTGTTGACAGAAAGTTGTATTTCCTCCAAACACGATGCCATCACGTTATGACCATTTAAGGCTGAAAGTCTATTCTTAGCAGCTATTTAACAAAAATGTAGAAGACAGTAGTTTGATATACGCTTGCAGTTCTAGATATTTCAAATACCTGGTGAAATTGGCAGAAAGAAAAGTCCTATGTTCACTGAATCTTGACTCGACCAATCCCTAAATATTAGCGGGCCGTTTTTCTAATGTTGTTATTTTTTTATGCAGGTTTTCACTGGTTGAGGATTTTGGTATCCATGTAAATCTCAACTTCAGTCTTTGGTCAACAACCTGATGACTGCTGGAAAGATTCCCATGGTTACTCCCTTTTCAGCAACGATCTGTTTCCACCTGAGCTTAGGTTATTTGATTGCATGCCTAATGCTACCATATAGATGGTAAATTCTTTGCAGATGTATTTTATTGGTCCTTGGAGCATAGTACTTGGTGAGCACTATGTGCTCAGTAAATATCTGAGGGGCTGAGCAAACCCATGAATAACTATAATTCCATAAAAAATGTTCTTCATAGGCAAATGTCACTAGGTAAGGGACTAAAACCTAATTGTACATCAGAATCACCTGGTCACTTCTTCAAAGTACAAATCCCAGGTGCTCACTCTCCCAGCCCCTCCACGTCTAAAATTGTATCAGACTAAAGGTACTTTTGTTCCAAGATAACATTCCAGAAATCTGATGTGTCACAGTTTAAATTGTTATTGATATAACGATCAATTTCAATATTAAAAGCCAATAAACACACCAATAGAAGAGTAAACAAGTGAGAGCTTACAAGGCATTTCTTAAGGTTTTGCAAACACCAGATCAGAATAGACAGTAGTAAAAAAGATCTGACTGACTTTTAGTTTATAAAAAGCTAAAAGATTAATATTTGCAGCCAACAAATTTTAGTTTTAGCATAGACACACAATGTGAGAGAGCATCAATTTTTTTTCTATTCATTTGTTTATTTTCTTAATTAGCGTACAAGGTGATGGGTTTCACTATGGCATTTTAAAATATGCCTTGTTTTGTTGCTCCTCCAGCCACACACTGCTCAGATGAATCTCCAAACCAGGCATAATTTTTTGGGAGGAAAGTATTTATTATTGAATTAACAGAACCAGGGGAAGTTAAGGAAAGGCTGGCCCCACTTTCACAGATCCAAGCAGAGACAGAAACCTCCAAAGCAAACACACTGTAACACTGTAACTCACAAAGAGCAGAACTGCCAGACCTGGGTTCTGGCTGCTCATTTGCATATGTATCCCTAATATTTTGCATTCAATGATTTCTAATCTGCCATGAAAATCTTCTAAAATTTTATTTCACAACTTTTTTCCCTTTTTTCCCAAAATATTTGTGGTGTTTGTTCTTTGATATCCAACTCTTTAAAAAGCATTTTGTATACTAAATTCCTGAAAAAAAATGTTGTGCTTACTTTGAATAAACTGCAATAGTATGTAACTGATTAGCATTTCAATGTGGGGTGACTGAAATGTTTTAGGTCCACAGCCAAATTATCTTGGGCTGTCATAGATCCTTTGTAGGCCAATTAACATTCACCTGGGTGTCTGATCTAACATCCTTTAACAAAATATATCCTACTAAAGGTATGAAGGGACCCTTTAGCTTCCACCAAGACTGGTCTTGGATGCCATCTTATGATATGCTTATCCTCCAGGCTGGTGGAAAAAAGTTGTGAAATAAAAGTTTAGAAGATTTTTATGGCAGATTAGAAATCATTGATGAAACAATTGATATAAATAAAGTGCTCATGCTATAATATAGCAAGAAAAGAAAAGAAATTACAGAGTGAAGCTTCAAGAAAAAAAATGAACCTTAAAATGTGTGCTTGGGGTAAGGAAATTAGTTTGGAAAAGATTAGCAGTAAATAAAAGCAATGTTACTCAGCACGTTCTCACCTTTTACCAAGTGTGAGAAGTAGCTCATTTGGGAGAAACCTGCCTAATAAGCATGAAGTTCTGGGTTCCATACTCAACACCACATAGATCAGGTAACACATGTAACACATTATAGAATCCTATCCCTCTAGAAATGGAAGCAAGAAGATCAGATGTTCAAGGTCATCCTCGGTTATGTAGAGTTCAACACCAGCCTGGGCTACAAAGACCTTATCAAAAAACCAATCAATAGGGTTGGAGAGATGGCTCAGCAGTTAAGATGCTTTCCTGCAAAGCCTAAACACCCAAGTTTGAATCCTCAGTACCTATGTAAAGCCATATGTGCAAAGTGGCACATGCATCTGGGGTTTGTTTGCTATGGCTAGAGGCCCTGGTACACCCACCCATTCTCCATTCTCTCTCTCTCTCTCTCTCTTCGTAAAAATCAATCAATAAATAATTTTAACAAAACTAGTTTACCCAAAGGAATATGTTTACAACAATACTCTGTCAATTTGCTTTCCATTATTACAGCTAAGTACCTGAAATAATTTCCCTGAAAAGAGAAAATGTTTATTTTAGCTCATGGTTTCGGAGCTTTCAACCCACTAGATTACCACTGTTACTGTTACTGATAGCCTGTGAGCAGATATCATGGCAGAAGTACATGGAAAAACTCTTCATCTCATAAGTGAGACGCACACATATAAAGAGAAAGTGATATTCTGAAAACCCCTTGAAGGGTACACCCCTGTTACCTAAAACCTCCCACTATGACATCCCAGTAGCATATGGCCCAGCACTAAGCCAGGAACACATGGCCTATGAAAAAGAAAATCTGCACTGGACAAAAGAAAGTCACTGTAGAACTAAATTTTAAATATAATTTCCAACAAATAAGAGAGGAAAACAAGTTATAAACAAGAGACAAACATTATAAGAAATAACTAACAAAGAACAGACAACAGAAATAGCCTCACAGGACTTCAAAAAATTATAAATAAAAGCAATTCAAAAGAGTTATGTAGATCAGAATAAAACAGGACCTAAAGCAGGTCTAAAACAAAGCTGGTAGTCAATCCACAGGCTAATAAGATGCAGACATATCTTTAAATGCCATTACTTGTAATTATTTTAATTAGCAACATACTCTAAGACAGGTTGTACCTAGATATGGAAAGCTAACATGACTAACAATTAAAATACGTGACAGTGGCTTTGGGATTGAGGGCCTGCATAGAAATAATCATAGGAGCTATTTTTTGCCTTTAAGATGGATAATTTCTCCCCCATTATATCTTCAAAATTGGCCAAATTGGAATAGAAAGATCTTCATTAAGCTGATAAGGTTAGCTTCAAAAATATACAGATAATGTTAAAGTTAATGACAATACATCTGAAAGGAAGAACTGATTTTTCTCTTTGAAATCAGGGAGAGCTAAGGAGAGATATATCAAACGTTTTCATCAGTAAGCAGAAGCTGTGCAGAAAGGCAAAGGAAATATATGTATATATATATATATATATATATATATATATATATATATATATATATATATATATATATAAAATGAAAGAATAAAAGTGGCATTCTTTACAAGAGTCATGTCTGTATATAGTATAAGCCAAAGATTTTACAAATAAGTTATTAGAATGGAATATAATCTAGCAAATGTCCTTTAAACAAGGTCAATTTTTGCTTTTGTTTTTTATTTGTGCATTATATATGTATGTATATGCGTGTTCCAAGGTCTCTTGCAAGTGAATACAGATGCTTATGCCAACTGTTGAACATGGATTTATGTGAATGCTTTCTATATTGTGGTGAGTTTGGGGATGGATAAGGACTTGCCAGAACCATAGATTGTTACAAGAACATTTGTCAGCACCAGGAACAGGATGCCTTCCAGTGAGTTGTTGGTCAGCAAGGCCCTGATGCGCCCAAACATTACAGATTTTTGCCAGGGCTCTTGGTTGTATCCTTAATAAGAGAATTTGGAAATGGATTTATAAATCTTAAGAACAATTTTCTTAGCATTTGAGAGAAAAACAATAGGCTAGACAAGCTGTCAATCTCAGCAGCTGCTGGGAGAGAGATGTGAATAATAAGAAAGTCATACTTTTTGAGTTAGGGTTCAGAAAGAAGCAAACCTCTGTATGGTGGGGTTGGGGAAAAGAGAGAAGCTGGATCTTCAGAGAAACAGTGAGAAAATCCAGAGTGTCTTGTCATTCGTGATTAGGATTTGGGCCAGGATCCAAAGAGATATAAAGGAAGAAAAGGGAATGTTAAGCTTTTTGAGTTAGAACTCAGAAAACCAGGCAGGCTTAGCAGCAGTGAGGATCTTCAAGAAACCACACTGAGGGAGAAGCTTCTGTGGGATTAAGTGCATTTTCTTATTGACACGAGAAATAGTCCTCCCGTTCCTTAGCATGTCTTCAGGTGAGGAGTGGTATCTTAGCCAGATGATCCATAGAATCAGTTTAACTAAATCTGTTTTTAAATTATTTATTTAATTTTTGAGGAGCAAGAGAGAGACAGAGGTATGGGCATGCCACAACAAACTCCAGAAATGTGTCATTTTGTATATCTGGCTGTATCAGGGTACTAGGGAATTGAACCTGGTCCATCAGGTTCAACCGAAGGCCTTTTACTGTTTAGCCATCTCTCTAGTCCTTTATTAACTATGGAGGGTGGGTTTCGAATGTCACGTCTCCACCAAGGACCAGATATAGAGCTAAAATTCTATTCTTTTTTATTATTATCAATAATTAGATACACTTAATAAGGGAATAACGTGTTGATGCCTCCACTTCCCCCGTTTCCCTCTTCCCTTTCCCTGGACAGTTAGACATCCTCCTCCGTGGGCAGTCTGGATCAGTCCATGGGGTAGGGGATTGTGAACAGCCTAGGAGTTAACCCGATTCCACCCCCCTTTGCATGTTGTTACTGAGGTGGACAATGTCTCTGGATATTCTCCCCCACCATGACTCTTACAATCTTTCCGTCCCCTCTTCTGCTCAGTTCCCTGGGTCATGGTGGGTATTAAGGCTAATTTTTGTTGTTGAGGCCTTAGGAGCCTCTGTACTTCTATTGAGGTTGTGTTTAAAATCGATGGGATCTGTTTCACTGGTTCATCCTGGGTTGACCGATTGGCTGTGGTTGCAGGTCCCTTGCTTATCCCATCACTGCCTGCGGGGTTCCATGTGGATCCTCCACGGTAGGTCTGGGGTGGCGCATCTCTTGCCAGGAAGACAGCTATTGGTCTGTGGTCTATTCTTTTAAGCAGAAAGAAGTAGCACTATAGTGTCTTTTGAGTTATCCCAGTGGTCACCGCCATCTGAAAAAGAGAAACTTCTCAAGCCAAAAGTGAGAGTAGCATTATTATATGGGTATGCTCATTTTAGAGAAAAAGTGCTCATTAGGCAGCTTAGTGGGCATAATATATGCATTTAGCCAGAAAACAGCAGTTACTATTCCCCTAGGGCTCATGACCTCCCCACCATAGGCTTTTGACTAGGGCACCAATACCAGATATAAATTCCTTGCTGTGCAGTGGTCCCCAGTCCAATTAGAGAGAAGTTGGTTTCCCCCATAATAGGCATGTTGGCACATTTGTTTTGGCTGGCCAATCTTAAGGCTTGCAAGATCCGCTGCTGTTCAACACCATTGATGAGTTCTCTGTCCTGTAGGGCTGCATGCAGCCATCGCTTTTAATAGCTTTCTTTCAGCTGGTTAACAGGGAGGAGGTTTCTCGCTATACTATAGAATATATATATATATAGATACAGATATAGATATAGATTATAGATTATCATTAACCTGAAGCCAAAGCCTGTGTGATATTCAGCAGTGGGGTCTTACCATCTCATTCTAGTGGGCAACCAAGAGCTTTGGTAATGACCTGCAATGTTTTAAAGGCCTCAGTTACCTCATGGCCAAAATGTCAATGGAATGTATCCCATCCCTGGCACTGAAATTTTTCTAGTAACAATCAATGGCTTCTGGGTGTGTCATGCAAAGAAGTAGCTTTCCCTCAGGATTGTTCTAAACCTCTTGAATTTTTGTTAACCCTCCTCCCACCCTTCCTTTACTCAATCTCTTCCTCTGACCCCACTTACGCCATTGTACCCCTAGTAATCTGATCATTTGCTTACATGTATACAATGCTCTCCCCGTAAGTGTCCTCTATAATCCCTCACTTGTAGCCCCTGTCTACTTTACTGGCCTCTACTACTAACTTTCACTCCAATTCACATATAAATCTAAACATTTGTAGCTAGAATCCACATGAGAGAAAGAACATGCAGCTTTCTGGGCCTGGGTTACCTCAGTATAATCCTTTTCATATTCATCCATTTCCTGCAAATGCCATAATTTCATTTTTCTTTACCGCTGAATAGAACTCCATTGTATAAATATATCACATCTTCATTATCCAGTCATCAGTTGAGGGACATCAAGGCAGCTTCCATTTCCTAGTAGACTCAGAATAAACATGGAAGAGCAACTATCTCTAAAGTAGTGACTAGAGTCGTTAGGATATATGCCAAGGAATAGTATGGCTGGGTCATATGATAAATCTATTTTCAGCTGTCTCAGGGACCTCCACACAGCTTTCCACTGTGGTTGTACCAGTTT
>PVHP010049174.1:0-12277 GCA_004024765.1 Zapus hudsonius
CCCATCCAACTCCCCTTTTCCTGATCTACTAAATTAGAATAAATGTGTAACTAAAATTTAATTCTGTCCCTGTGTACAATTCTTTGGCATTAGAGGACAAGAACTCGGAGTAGGAGGAGGGGGAAGGGAGGATTCCAAAACTCTCTCTCTCTCCCCGCGTTGCTTACAATTATTAATTAGCAGCAACCCGTATCAGGGGCTGAGCCAATCAAATTTCCTCCCTGAAGAATTCGAATCAGAACTGGAAAATGTTAAATGTGCTGCAATGACTGGAACATGAGCCCAGGAGAAATTTAGAGAAGCCCAGCTCAGCTACAGAATGCCAGTTGAGAAAAAAAAAAAAAAAGAATACAATGCGTGCCGACTGCCATTCCAATTTCTGATGTGAGTTCTAGCTGAGCCTGAGTTCCAGAGATCTTCCAGTAAGATGCCCTTTTCATTGGCTCTAGGAGGTGTCTCTTAATTCTGATCTATTTTAATCAGAGCTAGCATAGTATAAGGATGTGACAGAGGCTCAGCAAAGCTGGAGCAAATGAAAATAATATAATCATCAAAAGATCCAAAAAGCCCACTGTGATCAAAAGAGAGGGAACTGGAACATCTACTGAAAATCTGATTCTTATTTCTGTTGTATGTTTATTATACTATCTTAGTTCAAAAATCCAGAACTGGGAGTTTCCAAGTGTCAAATAAGTAAGACTTCTGAGGGTACCTGTAGCTGTCCACTCTGCCCCCAACCACAGGCACACATGGTAGCCAGTCTCTTGGCTCTCCCCTGGAGTGTTAATTTGTTTGTGTTAAGTTTCTTCTCAGAAGCCCACAGTGGCTCACAATAACTTGATGTGTCAAATTAAAACTCCTGATAAGTGCTATGTGCATTAGTTCTGTGTTATCTAACCACTCTCGTGACCCTGTATAAATTCACAGTCAGTCCAGGGTCACAAGACTTCCACTCCAAGGAGACAACCTGGCACTTGCTGGTGTCTCCTTACAGAAATGGGTCAAGGACAGCAAAGAGTTCTTGGGGTCAGGACACTTGGATAGCAGTCATGATCATTCTGTTGTCCTGTCAGGATTTAAATTCTGTTGATTTAAACTCTAGGAGAGTTTCTTGGTCATCACCACTGGTTATCCCAACATTTCTATAAGAAGAATAAAAACACATGAATGGGGGAGGAATCATAATGGCTTATTGTCTAAACTTAAGAAAGTTATCAAAAAGTTTAAAATGCACAAAAGAGTAAATTGGTATCATTGAAGAAAAAAAAACAAGTAGGAGAGCATATGGAAGAGCAACTGAGTAACAGAGGCTTACACTGTTATCCTGGTGACAGAGGCAAAGCTTGATCCATGGACAGAGGATGGGAAAGATGCAGATCAACGGTTCTACTGATGTCACTGATGCTCTTATTTCCTATCATGCTGGTTGCTGAAAATGGTGCTAACCCTACTGGGAAAGCTAGGTGTAGTGGCACACGCCTGTAATCCCAGTACTCGGAAGGGAGAGGCAGGAGGATCAGGTCAGTCTCATATACCTAGTAAGTTAGAGACTAGCCTGGACTAGTCTGTCAAAAGAAAGAAGAAAGAGAGACAGAGACAGAGACAGAGAGAGAAGAGAAGAGAAGAGAAGAGAAGAGAAGAGAAGAGAAGAGAAGAGAAGAGAAGAGAAGAGAAGAGAAGAGAAGGAAGGAGGAAGGGAAGAAGGAAGGAGGGAAAGAGACTGGAGGGAAGGCTGGAGGTGTGCCTAGCATGCACAATGTCCTAGGTTCAATTCTCAGCACCACAAACAAAAACTGCTGGGAGACAGACAATAATGATCTACAAAGGAAAGGGAAAAGAAGGTATTTTCAAATTTTATCAAACATATGGTGATCAAGCCCTCTGAAGCCAAAGGATAGTGCTAAAGGGGAAGAACAAAGGTAGGTGGACAGTGACCATAATCACTCTCTGTGGAGACAGGGAACAGATCTGCTTTGTGGCCCATGTCCTCCCAACCTCTGAGATCGTCAGCTAAATGTTTGGTGGAATATTTGTTGAAACAATACACAAAGCCCCTACCTTTAAAGACTTGGAATTTTCCAAGTGAAGAATAGAAGGAGAGATATGTTGCCCTTACCCTTCAGAAACCCTAATAAAAATGGTGTCTGTTTCACTTATCAGAAGCCTTCCCAGAGATAATAGTGGGAAGAATGTAAAGCTCACTCAGTAACCATTTTATACAATAAATGATCAGCTCCCACATGGCAGCAAGTAAACAAATCTGTCACTCCACTCATTCTGTGCCCATGGATCAGCTGAGGACAAGCCTTTTAATGGAACAGAATAAGTCATCCCAACAACAGTTAGCCCATTTCCTGAAATATATATGGATATATTAATATCCTTCAACATGACACCTCTTCTGAAGTTGATTTCTCCTCCAACCACATCAACCACAATAATGTCACGTGTATCAGATCCATGTGGTCCAAATGATGGACTGTTCCCTGAACCAAATGCATCCCCATAGCAACAAAGGGACTACATTTGCAGCTCTCTACCTTCTATGGTCCAATCAATTATTTAACATGCCTATACTGCAGTGACATAATATAAATGATCGTGTTCATTAGTAGCAAGAGCCGGCCCGAGAAAAATCACAAACACCAGACATAAAATTGATCACAAAACCAAATATACTCTCCTTGAGGGTGATGTTAAAGACCACGGTGTAGGACGGGAAGGAAAAACTCTTCTTAAATTTATGCTTGAACTTTTAGAATTATGTGAGCATGTGGTCTCAGAGATGGAGGAAAGGAGGGAGGGAGGGATAAATTGACTGCATTATAGAACTCACATTTTATCACAGGTTACTGAATGTAGGATTACATTACACAAAGAGCCAAAGGATAAAATATATCTTGAGTGCTTTCATGGGCCTCATTTTGGGTTTGGTTCTGGCCCATTTTCTGGTGTTTTTTACTGGACAGTTGGGCACTGGAGGGACTGCATGGGTGTCCACAAGCCAGGTATGATTATCTTCTTTTCCATCTCAGCCAAGTCACCAGGAGATTTCTGAACAGAGAGCCACAGAGGATGTCCCATTGGTGCCGCAAGAAAGAAGAAATGCTTGCATCAAGAATAACCCAAGAGTTGGAGAGGTGGCTCAGCAGTTAAAGGCACTTGCCTGCAAAGCCTGATGACCTGGGTTCGATTCCCTAGTACCCATGTAAAAGACAGAGGCACAAAGATGTTACATATATCTGGAGTTCATTTACAGTGGGAAGAGGTCCTGACATGCCCATTCTCTTGATCTTGATACCTGTCTCTTTTTCGTTTGTAAACAAATAAATATTTTTTTCTAAAAAAAATAATAAAGCAAGAGATGTTAAGATTAACCCAAGGCACCTGAGATATATATGGGAACATTCCTCAAAATGTTAAGGCCAAAATAACAACAACAACAACAATAATAGTTCTATCTTAAACCATCTCACAAATGTAATCCAGAATGGATCCACTTTAGAGTGTCCTCATGCCTTGTAGCCACTGGAATCCAGAAACTGGGACAACATTAAGACTAGATGAGTTAAATGCCTTTTATGCATTTTACTGTACTCTTTCATGTCACCCCATAGAAAAGATGGGGGGAGGTAGTCCTCAAAAAATTTTAATTTATTTGTAATAAGGAGATCATAATCAGATAAAAGTTTCACAGAAAAAAGTTTTTACTTGGTTAAAAATAACTGGCATGAGGGCTGGGGAGATGGCTCAGCAGGTAAAGGTGCTTGCTTGCAAAGCCATCTGGCCTGGGTTTGATTCCCCAGTACCCACACAAAGCCAGATGCTTTGTGACACGTGCATCTGGAGTTCATTTGCACATCCATACTTACTTTCCCTCTCTCTCATTCTGCTTGCAAATAAATAAATAAAATAATTGGCATGATCCAAAAAAGAAGTCTTTATTTATGTTTGTTTGTTTGAGAAAGACAGAAAGAAGTGCAGAGAGAGAGAGAGAGAGAGAGAGAGAGAGAGAGAGAAAATGGAGATACCAGGGCCTTGAGCCACTGCAAATGAACTCCAGACACATGTGCCACCTTGAATATCTGGTTTTACGTGGGTACTAGGGACTTGAACTCAGGTCCTTCTGCTTTGCAGGCAAACACCATAATGGCTGAGCCATCTCTCCAGCCCAGAAGTCTCTAATTTATTTACAAATTAAAAGACATGCAAAAAGTATACAGAAGACCTTCCTACACAGGTTTCCACGGCATTGCTCTGGGGACAGGTCTCTGCCCCTCTACTTTGCCTAGACCTAGTTTGACACAAGTTACAGCTATCAAACCTTGATTAGACTGAAGAGATGACTAAATAATTTATGAAAACTGTAGTTTCCAGCCCAGTAGTCTTTCCATCACAAATATTAATTTTTATTACAGTAAATGCAAGAAGTCCTCTTAAAATATAATGATGTACAATTATTTCACTGTTCATGTGGAAATGGATGGGAATGAACATTAAATATTCACCCAAAATAACAGTTTCTCCCTTAAAATCCATCTTCCCCAAGAAAAGCATCACAAATACTTAAAATGAAATCTAGGGTGGCCTTTCCATTGCAAATTGCTCCTCTAAGTGGATAAATGATGACATAAAGAAGCAGAGCATTTACAAACACTTCACACAGTGGTATAATTTTATGTATATACCCACATAAAATAAACACATGTACCTCGGGAATCATTTACACAACTAAATGTCTTCCTGATTAGCATATAAAATAGCTTAAGACAGACAACCCTTCACATCTGACAGTATACACAGAGTGAATTATGACCACTGTTCGGTTTCTATAATTGAGTGAATGCCTATAGACAATTGGCTAAATATCTACCTCTCACTTTCCATCAGTTGGCATGTATGCAAACACATATGCATTCATCATATTACATTCATAATGTATTGCGAGACCCATGGAGAACAGTAAGCTCTAGAAAAACCTTTTAAAGTTTTCAGTTTTTCTTTGGTTTATCAGTATAATAGAAACCATCCAAAAATGGCATAAAGTTATGGCTTGAATAAGTGACTCCTTAAAAGTCCGTGTATTAAAGACCTGGTCTCCTGGATGTTGCTTTTAGGAGGGCGTGGAACCTTTAAGAGGTGGGGCCTAGTGGGAGGTCTATAGATCACTGAAGACCTGGCTCCTCTCTGGCTTGGATTCCTGGCTCCTGATGTCAGCAGTCTGTGCCAGCCACCATTTGGTCCCCATCATTGCCATCCAGCAATCCTATGGATCTAACCAGACCTGACTGGAACCTCCAAAGCCACGAGTCAAAATAAAAGTTAATTTTCTCAGATATTTCATTACAGTTGCAGAAAGAAACTAGAAGCATAATAAATTTTCCTTTTCAGGAGATAGGAACTTCATATATGCTGATCCCAGGCAGGTGTTACCATTTTTTTAAAATAGCATACTCATTTTTTGTTGCAAAAATAAAAATTAGACCATTATACATAAAACTAAATAATACACTAGTAAATATTTACCTTGGATTTTGTTTATAATTAATTTCTACCACTTGTACTTAAATATCAATAATTGAGTAGACATATTTATGACAATTTTGCTTTTAACAGCAAAAAAATTGTAATTCCAGAGCTGGAGAGATGGCTCAGCAATTACAGCAATTAAAGGCATTTGTTTGCAATGCCTGCTGGCCCAGGTTTGATTCCCATTGTCCATGTAACATCAGATGCACAAAAGTGGCACGTGTGTCAGAGTTTATATGCAGTAACAAGAGACTCTGGAGCACCCATATACTTACTCTCTCTCTCTCTCTCTCTCTCTCTCTCTCTCTCTTTCCCTCTGAAGTAAATAAATAATATTTTAAAAATTCATAACTCAAGATGGCCCACAATGAGGAAGTAATTCCATATGACTTTGGAACATCCACCTGTACAATAAGCAACTATCAAAAATGGTAGAAGACTGGGAGATGGATAGAGAGGTCAGTTGATAGAGTGTCTGCCTAGCATGCACAAGGCCCTGGATTTGATTCCCACCATTGCATAAATCGAGTGTGTTGTCAACACACCTGCAATCTATATCACTCGGTAGATGGAGGCAGAAAAATTAGAAACTCAAGGTAATGTGCAGCTACACAGTAAGTTCAGTTTAGGCTTTATTAAGACTCTGTCTCAAAAAGAAGTTACAAGAATAATAAAAGAACAACTATGGAACAGAATACAGTGTCTCAGAAATATACTCCCACAAAAAAGTCATGATTTTCAACAAAGTACCAATAGGTAGAAAAAAAAAAAGAAATGTCAACAAATGTTAGTAGAGTAGTTGGACAGGTATATGGTGAAACATTAACCTTGACCTCCTACCTCACATCACACAAAAATTGACTTGAAATATAATATAGATGCAAATGTAAGTGATAAAAGCCATAAAGCTTTTAAAGGAAAACAAAGGAATGATATGGAAGTGAACAAAAGTATGACCACCAACATTGTAGCATTTTCAAAGTCACACAGTTAAGAAACGAGTCAAGTCACAGAGTAGAAATAAGGAGCTACAAAACATATTTGACAAAGGCATGGTACACAGCTATATAAATAACACCAACAGTGCAACATAATTTTTAAAATGCAAGGTTTAAGACAATACACAAAGAAAAAAAACTGGCTACTTCTTGTACAAGTCATAACCCTCCATCCCATGGACTGGTCCAGCAATCCCACTAAGGAGGACCCCAAGCAGGTGGGGGACAGGGAAGAGGGAAATGGGGTACCATCACAAGACTTCTCATACAATGTATCTAATTATTAACAATAAATAAGTTTTTAAAAAGTGAAAGGCTTAAATAGACAACTCTGAAAAGATATACAAAATAGCACATGAAAAGGACTCAACATCATTAACCAACTACACACAATAGAATGACCAAAACTTTAAAAGATAACAAGGATATAGAAAACAGGAACACTCACAGATTCCTAGTGTAAAACACACACACACATACACACATACACAATTACTTTGGAGATAGACCTATCAGTTTTTTACAAAGGTAAGCATGGATCCACTGCATGTCCAGGTTATTCTACACGTAGGTATGAACCAAAAGAAGCAAAAAAGAATATTGTATATATAGATACCCTACATACATGAACACATATCCATAGTAGCTTCAGTCCCAATAGCTAAAAGGTAAAATATCCAAAATGTTCATAAATAGGAAAATAAAGAAACTGGAGTAGCAATACAATGGAATAGAACACTAAAACATACAACAACCTGAATGAATCTCAGAAGTGCTAAGTGAAGAAGCATCTGAAAAGTGCATACTGTATTATTTCTATTAAGATGAGCTAACAGAACTGACAAAATTAACTTATGAAACAGCACGGGATCGACTGGGAAGAGTCCCCAAAGGAACTTTTTGGGTGATGATACTGCACTATCGAAAGCAATGGACTTTGGGTTACAAAGTATTCTTGACAAATGCACAGTCAAGATGCATAGCATTTCATTGAGTATAAATTTCATCTCACAAGAAAAAAATGCAAGTAAGTATTTAGCTCTAATAAGTATAAAGTACCTTGCAGGCTAGTTCATAATATCTTTAATTTACTCTGAAACATACCAACTAATTATGAAGGAACAGTAGACAAAAAGAATAATGGCCAGATTGACATATGTGTGATAAACCAAGCACAGAACGCTGCTAACTAGGGAATCTGGATTATGGGTATGCATCTACTGTAAACATCTTTCAATTTTATGTTTGAAATCTCTCAAGATAAAATTTTCTATGATAGGGCTGGAGAGATGGCTTAGCGGTTAAGATGTTTGCCTGCAAAGCCTAACAACTCGAGTTTGATTCCTCAGTATCCACGTAAAGCCAGATATACAAAGTGGCACATGCATCTGGAGTTTGTTTGCAACACCTAGAGGCCCTGGCATGCCCATTTTCTCTGTGTCTATGTTTTCAAATAAGTAAATAATTTTTTAAATTTCCATGATGAAATATTGAAAACAACTGTGTGAAAAGGATTTATTGCCAAGAAAAGATTTATATACATGCATATAAAGGAGCATCTATGAAAGGACCCAGTTTTACTCTTTTGGGATTAAATATAGGCACAGGAACAAGGCTGCAGAGGCTCCCATCTAGATCCTTGCCAGCACTGTCTCACACCAGCCTAACGGTGTCACCATGTGCAGCCCTCATGATGGGATTCAACAGACTGAATATGCAATGAAAGCTGCCGGATGAGATGTGGCCACAATTGCTCTGAAATCAAAAATGTATGCATGCAGTGTTGGGTTCAAGGAAAAGAGCCCAGCCAGCTTGAAGGTCATCAGAAGGAAACTCCTTGTTGACAACCATACTAGCATCTCGTCCGGCAGGCTCACTGCCAGAGCTAGACTGCTATGTCATTTTATGTGCCATGAGTGTTTGGATCACAGATTTGTATTTGACAGACCATTCTCTACATTTCATCTTGTCACTCTGACTGCAAGCAACCCAGACACCAACACAACAGTGTGGCTGGAGACCATGTGGTGTCGGGCTGCTTACTCTGATTCTGATCATATGGAGCCTTCAAAATTGCTATTTTTATTCAGAGCTATGTCCACTGAACCTCACTCTCAATGAGCACATACGTGAAGAGACATATGTCTGAGTAAATGGAATGAAGTTTAAGTGAACTGGTTAAGCATAATCTGCGTGCCTTAAAAGAGGCATGCCCTACAGCACAGGCCTTAACTACAAAAAACGTTTCCATTGGAACTTCTGGTCAAACTTGAGCTTCTGATCTGTTATGATCATGTGTCTCCATTCCCAGAAGATCTTCCAGAAGGAACAGATACAGGTGCAGCCTGTACCATCTATTGATGAACCTGTAGAAAAGGCTGGCTGATGAGCCAGGAAAACATTAAGTGACAAACTAGTCCATGTGGGCACCATTAAGTATGTAAGAAGGCAGGATACACACTCATGGCTGTAAGGTACAGTAACCCAAAACAGAACAGTGGAATGGCATCTTACAATCAGCCCAGATGTGCATTTTTCCAAGAAAGCTCACTGAAACCACATAATGAGATATGTTTTTCATTGAAGGTCTGATACATAATCATTTTGTAGAAAATATGGGTATCTGCACTAATGTTTTTATATGAAGAAAACTGTGTCTTTGGAGGTTCTAAAGAAAGTTGTGAAATAAAGTTGTTTCTCTACCTGAAAAAAAAAGTATGGGAGGAGAGTAGGAAAATAGCCAATGAGTACATCAGCACATTTAATGATGATTTTTACTTCTACACATTGGAAACAATGCACTTACCTATTATTGATAAATGAGAAAGCACCTCCAGTCCAGAATTTACCCAGGCCTTCCTAATTAATTGTATACTTGAACTGAATAGAACATGCAATAGGTTGAAATATCAACCTGAAAAATAATGTTCTTTCCAAGAGGAGCAGCCCAGTAATGACCTGTGTGATCAGGAAGGGAGTCAAGGTCTCCTTCCATGCTACTTTGCAATTGTATATTTCCACACTAAACCAAAAGCTCTTTAAGTGCAAATGCTGTATTTTCAAGTTTGACTTGGTATTGCCAGAGTACTTGGCAGCTGTAGAACAGTCTATAAATGCTAAATAAGTCAAATAATTATTAAGTGAACAACAATTTTAACTCCCCCAGCAAGGACTCTGAAGTTTAAAAAAATCCCTCCTTCACCAAGATTCTATATAGCTAAAATTCAACCCCTAGAAACCACTTCCTTTGAGTTCCCTTCTGCTATGACCAGAAGACCATTTTCAAATTTTAAAATTACCATGAGAAGTTAAAATGTTGTCATTAAAACCCAATGCAACACTGAGGGTTCCTTGAAGGTTTGAGGAACTGTGGTCCCCTCAGTATCCCAAGAACAGCAAGGTTCTAAGAGTAACATTAGGTGAAGCTGGATAAAGGGTATACAGGAACTCTCCATACTATTTTAACAAGTTTCTTGCAAATCTACAATTATTTCAAATAAGAATTTTTTAATCCTGATGTAGAGGGAGCCCAGGCTGCAGTTGAAAAGCCAGAACTGAAAGCAGCAGGCAGTACTTAGGAGGCCAGAGGAGGGAAAACTAATCTCTTCTGGTTCACAACCTTGTATGGGATCAAGCTGCTTCAATTGATACTTTCCATTGTAAAGAAAGGTGTGGTAGTTTGAATGTGTTAGTTTAAATACATGGCCTGTCACTGGAGGTCAATCTTTGAGTCCAGCAGTAAGGTATGTCTGGGGCGGATCTGAAGTCCAGCCCTACTAGGTGGGGAGAGAGCTGTTTGAGCTATAGCAGTTTGTGCTTGTGTGTGGTATTGGTTGTTGGTACTGCCTTTCTGCTTGGATTCTGTAAACTGGAATAAACCCCTTCCTCCCACATAAACTGTGCCTGGTGGAACTGACTAAAACAAAAGGTAAGTCATTCTTCCACTAAACTGGTGTTTCCAGTACAGATCTTAACAGTTCATGAAGAGATATGTAACATGGGAAAGAAATCTCTTTAAATACCCACATACACAAACCCTAAGGAATAACTGTACAAAATACAGTATCAATAAGTGCTTATTGGAGTGGCCAAGAGGCATCCTGGGTGCAGTCTACCTTCATGCTATCCTGCCCCAGCCACTATTTACTTGTTTGTCACTGAGAATGACAAGAGAGGTAAATTTCACACTCCACACAAGAATGAGCTGGCAAATGGTGCCCTGGGTCTCTAAGGGCTGAAGTCACACTTGCTAATGAATTTGTCCCATCCCTGGCTCAGTGCCCCGTGAAGGTAAAGAGCTTAATAAATGCTTCCAAGATCACCAATGGCTATCAGAGTCAGCTTGCTTCCCAGTTCATTTACACTCCTCTAGTGATATTTATTAAGTATTCATGCGTACAAGGTTAGCCGATGCTAGGGCTGTTTGTATTCTTCCCAAAGAATGCTAAACATATGCCAGAGAGAAGACTTTTGATAACTGTTATTTGAAGGATTGTCTAGTTTGCCTGGGATAGACATTTCGGTATTTCTTTCAAAGTTAGGGGGAGTTTTGAGGGAAGGTTTACTGGGGGGGCTGAAAGTATGAGAACTGATTGGTGGGTAAAAGCAAAGGTCCAACCTTTGAGCTGCCCATTTGCTCTGCTTTCTCTCTGGCTGTCAGGCCAATCCTGAAAGGTGACCCTAATCTGCTCACAGGACTCATTGGGCTCACCCTTAAGCCTAAATTTTACAAGAGCAAAAAAAAAAAATATCAAATCTTTATCACGGAGCCTCTCTTCTCAAAATTGCTGAATTTCTGTTCTACCACAGTTTGGGAGTCAGTGGTGTGCTGCTGTTCACCTGGAGGGTGTGCACATGACAACATGTTCTTTCTCACCCCATCCCTTCACCCAGAGCTCCAGCCTGGGGCCACCACAGAAGCCACTGGCCTTCAAGTGTTCCTGTGCTCTGATGAGGAACCTCTAGATTGCCAGGTTCCAGATTCCTGGCCCAAGGCAAGAAGCTAAGACTCCACAGAAAGCAAATACATGAGGCAACCTCACCTGTGGTCAGACCTCAGTACACTTGCCATCACACTAGGCTGCATGAAGATCCCCAGGGTCTTTCTCCCCTTAGTTCCTGCACCTGCTTTGTCTGTCCTAGAACTTGAGGTGTTATTTTTCATTTGTAAATATTGCATCTCTTCAATATTCTAAGATTAAATAAAAACGGAGTTACTCAAATGCACAGAACCACATAAAATCACACAGCATTGTTGTATAGCTCCCATTTTTTATCTCTCTGGTGCCATTTCCTTCAGACTAAAAACATCTCAGGTAAGAAACCTTAAGTTCAATACTATTTCCACGTCAAAGAGTAGCAACAGCTACCTTCCACTTAAATAACAGATAACATGATCTCCCTGGCAAACACTAACCTGAACCTTTCTTTTCAGCTCCAGATGCCCCCATCACAGTGTCTCTGCCTCTCAGGTAAAACTGGTTCTCATGATGTTTTTAAATGACAAGAGAAGAACAGTGGAATTTAAGGCTGATGGTGGAGCTAAATGGTAGAGCAATTCTTAAAATGTACAAAGCGCTGGGTTTGCTGTCTAGCAAAATTAAATAAACAGGGTTGAGGGAATGGATCAGCAGGTGACAGTGCTTGCCATGCCAGGGCCTGACATATTTGAGCTCAATCCTCAGCATCCACATTAAAGAAAGAGAAGAGGGGAGAGGGGAGAGGGGGAGACGGAGAGGGAGAGGGGGAGA
>PVHP010049175.1:0-12266 GCA_004024765.1 Zapus hudsonius
AAGTACTATTAGAGAGTTATCAAAATCACCTTGAGTCTGAATAGCTTTAATAGAAAAATTTCAAACTATGTAGTTGTCTGAAAAATGCCAAAATATGCAATAATATGTGTAGCATATTATCATTCTGAAAACAGATGTTCCAACATGCTAATGGTTTTGATTCTCTGTTTGTGAAGCATTTTCTGCAGTTTCTAAGCTTTCAATGAGCAGGTATTGCTTTTGCAGTTACAAAGAAAAAAACTAATAAAAGTACAAAACAGATATCTTTTTATATACCTGCTAATTTGTATCATTCAGAAAATTCACAGAAGCTTTAACAAGCTGTGCATTCAGTCTCCTTTTATCCCTTGCTAGGAAGTCAGTTTTAGAGCAGGCCAGAAGAAGTTGGCTCTGGGGTCCTGGGATTTTTTTACATTGTAGACTTCATCTTCCATGAGGACTGGGTTTTACTTCAAGGATATATATTGCATAATAATAAAATCACCTTCAAAAATTCCTTAGTGAAGGTTCTTAGTAGAAGAAGGTTTTGACAGTTCTGATTCCAGAATTACATGAAATCCCATTCCTCAGCAGAGTGAGTGGTTCACTCATATAGAGGAACCACTGGGTAGCAAATGATGGTTATGTAAGATGCAGGTGAGGGCACCAGTAGGCTCAGACTCCTGTCCTCCTTGCCCTAGATAAGACTCTTCCCCACCCAGCAGTAAGGATGCATCCTGTTACTTCTGTTCACTCTGTCTGCTCAGACTCAGAGAGCAGCATCCTCAGAAGCCAGAGTGCACACACTGTGTCACCATGGTGCTGTTTTCACAGTCTAAGCTGTTGGCTTTTGCTAGTTGAGAACATACATTTTAAAGATACACAATGAGGTATTTTTGTTTGTTTGTTTGCTTCGTTTTTAGAAGGAGTCACTTCTAATTCAAGAGAAAACAGCTAGCATAATTCTTGATAAGACGTTTAGAATTAGGCTTATTTATTATACTCTAAAACACTCATTACACTCTTTTAACCCTTATGAAACAGAAATTTTTGGGGTTCCTTGTCATTACACCAATATGCCAATGCACCAACAAATTTAGGGTACTCTGGATCTTTGTCTCATGAATTTAAAGGATCATAATCCATGGACCAGAGGGTAAGGTTTAGAGAGACTTTATTAGATTAAGGAAAGGAAAGAGGAGACAGTGCATGGAGGTCCTCCCATGTGGAGCACAGAAGGGGGAAGGGAGCCTATATGGGAGTAAGGGGAGGCTTACCAGGAACTGGAAGTTCAAGAGAGAGGAATGGTCCGTCAAGAAACCTTGTCCCCACTGGTAAGCACATCTTAACCTTACTGTGGTGCACCCTACCTTCCAGCTCAGGTGAGTCAGAGTGAGGGCTGATTGGTCTGGGCTAGGGGCTGGGCTTAACCAATTACAATGTAATTCTAGGAAAGCGGACCTTCCTCCCAGGGAGGGGCTCAGCTTGTTCATGGAAGAACCAGTCTAGGGAACTTTTCTAGGCAAGAGAAAGTGGAGTCTGGAAGGGAGACCTAAAGACATTCCTGCTTTTGACTTTCAGAGGCCCAGTCACCTGAAATGCCTCACTCACAAGTCATTTTTCTCTTATATAGCTCTCACAGAAGTGATTGCAATTTAGAGGAACTTCAGGATCATCTAAACATGCTTTCAAGTGCATGCATGCAGTCTGCTCTTTTTTTAATCAAGAAGGCATTGAAAGGTGCTAAATGTGCAGAAGTGGTGATTTCACACCCATATTGCACATATTTTTTTGTGGAGGAAATGAAAGTTTCCAGATACAGTAGTCCCTAATTCACTTACAAATGATATCTCTCTTCACATAGAAGAGATTAGGCCCATATCTGCTGCGTATAAATTGAAGACTCTAAAGGAGATAGTATCAGGACTCACACTGCACCAGAGAATAATAAGAGAGAACAGGAAGCCACCACACATGGAGGGACTGGGTTCACAAGGTTAAGGGACACCATTTACTTAGGTTGGCTCAGTCTGTTCAATAAGATGAAACATTACATACCTATGCCTTGAAAATTCATCCATGATGATCACTGAGGTGGTCTGAACGTTAAATGTCTCCCATGGGCTCATGTGTTCGTGATTAAGTCTCATATTTGATTCTCAGCTGATGGAGCTTTTGGGAGGTGGAACCTTGCTGGGGGACATGTGCCACTTTGTGTGACCATTGAAGTTTATTAGTTCAGCAGTACTGGGGGGCTAGCTTTCTCTTTATTCCCTCACTGCTCTTATGGAGATGTGACCACCAGCTGTCCATTCTTGCCATACTTCCCTCTCCATGATAAATCTTCTCCTCAAAAATAGTGTAAGCTGGGGCTGGAGAGATGGCTTAGTGGTTAAGGTGATTGCCTGCAGAGCCTAATGACCCAGGATCAGTTCCCCAGGGCCCATGTAAAGCAAATGCACATAATGATCATGCATCTGGAGTTTGTTTGCAGTGGCTGGAGGTGCTGGCATGAATGCACATTCTCTCTCACTCATTCTCTCTCTATTTCTCATACTCTTTGTCTACTCTTTGTCTCTCTCTCTTTGAAAATAAATAAACAATAATATTTTTAAAAGTGTAAGCAAGAAATAAACCCTTTCCTTCCAGATACTGCTTCTGATCAGGTGTTTAGTGCCAGCAGGTAACTGCTACATCACCTACCTGCACCATTAATATCTACTTGACATGTCTTAGTTATGGATTGCATTGAAGCCTTTAGTTGCTGTATGTGATGCAGATGCAAAATATACAGAAGCCTTGATGTTGATCATGGCCATGCTGTCCTGGAGACAGGCTGGCATAAGAAAGATCACAATTAGAATATGTGTAGGTAAATTGACTGCCACCGCCGAGGGGGTGAGAATCCTGTTTCTAAGTCAAATATACTATCATAGTGGTATGTAACATATAGTATGTCACATAGTATGTAGTTGACATGTGGTATGTAGTATGATAGTTTCTAAGTCAAATATAGTATGAACAGTTAGAGAAAAGGACACTTTTAAAAATTACATGTAGGGCAGCAATGAAGCTATTTTTTCTACAGAATATTGATGTAAACACACTAGTAATGTTCATAATCATCGGAAGTCATTTTGATATCCTAAGGGATATTTTGCATTGACTTTTCTAAAGTAACCCTCTGGGACCTTTCTCAAACAGCCAGGGCTTGTTATTAGCGCCACTGTCATTAGCCCTTAACATGGTGATTTCCTCTATTATTTGGGGTATTCTTGTGCAAAACCTTTATAGTCTTTATGGAATATAGAATTTTGCTGCCCAGCATCAATGTGGTGGATTGAAGTGTTCAATAATAAGAAAGGTGGGGGTCATCCTGGTTTTAATATTCTGCCATTTATCTGGCTGAAGCTTTGGATATCTGTTGCATCATTCTTTGAGTTGACTTGTATGTTGTTTGATGACTTATAGCTTTAGGGTTCCATCTCTCAGCAGCCAGAACAGTTGCTGGCTGTCTACTTCCTGAGTGATGATGATGGTAACGGCTTTGATAAGCTTACTTTGGGGGGGATAAACTTTTTTTCATTTAATCTCTATTTTCTACCCCGAAATTGCTTTTGATTATATGTTTATAAACAGAGATTGTGATGAGATTTTTCTGGCTTTATCTCTTAAAACCTCTAGGGAAACATTTGCCTGAAAACTCTTCCACCTTAATTAGTTTGCTGAAACATTAATCTATGTATTTGGTGCTATAGGACTCAACTTCCATAATTGTTTATAGCCTCTGAGCCATTCATAGAACTGGGGGTTAGTACAAAGTCTGGCCACGAGATTAATTGAAGGAATAGAGAATGTAATGAGAAAGTGCTCAGTGAAATAGAAACTGCACTTTATGATTCAGAAAAGTAGCATTTTGAGTGAACTGGACATGGATATGCATTGGGCTGACCAAATTTATGCCGTTCTCAGGAGCTGACATTGCATTCTTAGTATCCCTCTAATCTACCGCTCTGTCTCCTTCCTGTTGTTCTACATAGGTTACACATGTTTCAAGAATGGATTATGTCTCCTAGTTGGGAAGTTAGAACTTTTTTACTTCTATGGATGAATCAGTGGTGGGGATTTCCTGGGGAATTTCACACTACAGATGAGAACATGTTACATCCACTCAAGCTAGCCTGGTCCTTATTCTTCCTTGGATAAGAATGTGGTAAAAATGAAGGAAAGCCCTTGGTTGGCACTGCCAGACCCTCCCTTCTGTCTGATCCCAGCTTCTTCCCACAATGCTCCTGAGCACGGACATCACTTGGTGAGTTTAATCTCATTCTATCACAGCTCTCCTGCACTGCAAACAGAGGCTTCTAAGCTTCTCCTTGTTCTTACAGGTGCACAGCAGCTGCGTAGTTGTGCCTTCTGGAACGGATGATGGCCCGGGAACTGCTGGACACTTCCTGTTCCTCACTCCATAGGCAGGGGTGTCATCCTTTCTAGTATGTGATGCAGAGCCAGAACCGAGGTCACCAGCCTCTAAGAGTGATGGGCTAACCAGGTCCATCGAACAGTATATGCACAGAGAACAGGAGGCACTTAGACTAAGTTAAAATATTTTAGATTAATCATATGTATGACTTTGTATATGACTCCATGTATACAGTTAGAAATAACTGCCATATTTATTAGTTATAATGTCTATTTATAATATAAATAATAGAAAATACATATTTTATATGTATTTGTAATATATTTGTAATATATATGAGATATGTAAGACATAGCATATATTTTATTATATATATGTATACAAATGAGGTGATATTATGGTTTGTCTCACCAGGGTTCAAGTGTTGTAAGCTTGAGTTCCAATATGGCCTTCTTGGAAGATGGCAGTAGATCCTTTAAGAGATGGAGTCTAGGGCTGGAGAGATGGCTAAGTAGTTAAGGCACTTGCCTCCAGTGCCTAAGGCCACAGGTTCAATTCCCCAGGACCCACATAAGCCAGACCCACAAGATGGTGGCCCTGGTGCATTCTCTCTCTCTCTCTCTCTCTCTCTCTCTCTCTCTCTCTCTCTCTCTCTCTCTGCTTGAAAATGAATAAATAAAATATTTTTAAAAAGAGATGGAGTCTAGTGGGGGCTTATTATGTTATTGGCAGTACCAAGGATTGTAGATCACCAGTGGAGTTTTCTAGAGATCTCACTCTGTGCATCTTTCCCAAGGCCCCTCTCACACACCCATCCACCATAATGCTATCTGTGATCATGTCTTGCAATCATGGGGACACTTGTCAGAGCCAACAACATGTCCTATGGAACAATGAGTTAAATCAATCTCTTTATTTATAAAGTAGCCACTCACAGATATTTTCTATGTCAATAGAAAATGAACTAATTTAGGCAGGGTTGCAAGAAGGAGAAAGAAAGGTATTTTAACCAAAGGATTTTGTGAGAAGTTATTGAAACAGACAGAACCAGGTCTCTCTGGGATCAGAAAGAAAGGCAGCATGCTTGAATTTCTTGAAGAGTTAGGGAGGATCCAGTGAGCGTTGATAATTTTATCTAGAGCATAATAGAATCAGTGAAGAACTTCAGGCAAGGGATGATATTATTACGACTGTCCTTCTCTTAGCTCTCCCGCTATAATGAATGCGGTATACAGCCTAGATAAGGGTGCAAAATAGGAATGGAGGTAAGTTTCAGGTTAGGGAGATAGATGGGCTATGGGTTCAGTGGGCTGGTGACAAACTGAAGGAACAGGAACAATGCTTCTGGCATGTGCAGCTGGGAGTTGTTGGACAAGAGTCAGTGTTTAGAAAAGCAATGTTATAATTTCTATATTGAGTGCAGTGCTTGATGCAATTGGAGATCCAGGGAAGAGTTCATGAAGGCAGCTGACTGAGCCATCACAGAACTCTGAGGTCTACTCTTGACTGGATGTGTAGGAAGTCTATAAAGGAAACCATGAGAATTCCCAAAGCATAAGATTCCAGAGAAGAGATTTGAGGACAGGAATCCCTTGTAGCTTGCCAAGATCTAGAGACAGAACAGTATCTGGTAAAGAAAGTTGAAAATCTATCTGAGAGATGAAAAAAAAATGTCAATATCATCCATTACACAAGAAGGAGAGATAGAGGGAAAAAGAGAGGGAGAGGGAGTGAGAGTGAAAGAGAGAAGAGAGAAGAGAGGAGGGGAGAGAGAATGCCTGTGTTCATGAGTTTTGCTCTCCAGTTTTATCCCATATAGGTCCCCAGCCAATAAAATCATTCAACCCACATTATTTTGGACAGATCTTTCCCCTTCCTCCAGCCTTGGTTAATTTCCCATTGAAATGCCATCATGAACATGGGCAAAGTGTGCTTTACTAATTTCCTAGGAGGTCCTCAACACAATCAAGTTCAAAATTAAGATTAATCATGACATTTTTCATAAGCTTAGCTATGAAGAATGGTGAGAAAATTAAATAGCTAGAATGAGCTACAAAGTTGAAGGAGATAGTTGTGGCTTTATTTTGTTGGATTGGGAAAGTGGCGTAATTTCATGTTGGTGAGAATAATGTAGCCCTGTATGTAGGGGGAAGTGGAAGGTCATGAGAAAACTGACATAACTGATTTGTATGATTTCTGAAATGAGCTTTATAAAGACATGAACATCCGCAGAGAGGACACCTTGCTTAACTGGTGAGAGATAGCTGAGGGCATCTTTAACTGATGTCACAATTCTCTTTGAACACCGGATCATCTCCTGCATGTGAAGGTTGGATGATTTTGTGGAGAGAGGAAGATAACTGCTTTGGGGTCTACGGAAAGCCCAGTGGAGGCAAGTATGGTGAGACATAGTTATAATTCCATATGTGGAAGGTGGTAGCTTGAGGTCTGTGAGTTTGAGGCCAGCCTGAACACCATAGCAAGACTACAACTTGTTTCAAGACTACAACCCTGTTTCAACTAATCAGATTCAAAGTCAAATCAGCTTCAAAACCAGTTGCCAACTGAATAAATGAACTTGAAGTTATTGTGATAATGAATCGCTCAGCTGTGTCATTTCCTATGAGGAGAACTGAGAACTTAATCAGTAGGTTCAAATATGGTATATTTACAAATGCATGGTTGTTTTGTGTATATGTATATTGCATGAGTATATCCATGTTTGTATATGTGTATTTACAGGTACTGTGCACATATCTGTGGATGCATACGGAAGCCAGAAGTCAATGCTGGGGCTCTTCCTTAATTATTCTTTGCCTGTTGTTTTAAACAGGGCCTTTTGTTGAACCAAGAGCTCCCAGATTTCAGCTAGATTAGCTAGTTAGTGAGCACTAGAGATTCTTGTCTCTGCCTTCCCAGCTGCAGGATTACAGACCCATGTCACAAATGCCCGGCATTTCATGTGAGTACTGGGGATCCAATCTCAGAACCTCATGCTTGCATGGCTAGCACTTTATCCACTGATCCATCTCCTTCACCCCCAAAGGAAAAGAATGTCAATCAGTATTTGTTAAGCAGAAATAAAGTACTCAGCTCCTCTGATACTGAAGTGATGTTGAAGTACCACTGTGTGAGGATGATGGAGCTATTGAAATTGATGCCTGGAAAGGACAATGTTTAGCTTGATAATTTAAGTAAGGGGCAGTTCTGGAAGTGATAGTGGGGGAAAGTGGTTGCTGTAGAATGAGAAGATAATTGAGTCTATGCAGTCCTAAGATATGAAGGCTGGAGACTTCAAGGCATCTTCCAATGGATTCTGACCATCCTGATTTCTGAGCAAAGAGTGTGGGGAAACTGTGAGCTACGAGGAAGGGTTTCATAGAAGAGAGCTGACGGGTGATGAGGAGGCTGGAATGGTTGCAGAGCAGGGGGCTATGAGCTCAAAGAAACAGAATCTCACCAGGTTAGGACAGTAGGATACAACGCATCAGAAATGGTGATCGATCGCAGGATGTCAGCTTCTTCCTCACCTCGGGGAAAAATAAGAGCTTGACCAGAGACTGGGAGAAAATGCCATTACTTGTAAAGAACACATGGATTCCTTATAAGACAAAAAGAATGGAAGGAACGTTGTGTTCAAGGTTAAAGATGTTGAAACCATAGCTAAAGAGCGGATCCCCAAGAGAGGTTCTAAAAAGCAAAGAGTTGATGTCTGAGAGGAAGAGGAGAAATGCACAGCTGAGAAAAATGTGGAATTGTACTGAGGAACACAGGAACGATGAGAAGAAACATGACCAAGGAGGCCTTCTGTCTCCTCATGCCTGGTTCAACATTGAACCTGGAATCTGGCCCAGCATTAACGATGTGGTCTGGTGAAGGCTCAGTTTTGAGCAACATGACTTTTGACCTTGGGCCCCGAATGTTGGTGTGTGTGTATGTGTGTGTGTGTGTGTGTGTGTGTGTGTGTGTGTGTGTGTGTTTGTGGTTATGAGCCTAGCATGTATTGGTATGTGCTGACTAGGATAGAAGTTCACTGGTTTTATTAAAGGAATTATTTTATTATTATTCATAGGGACTCCAAATATTTTCTTGGCCATATTCTTCAAAATAGAGGTCTTGTAAATCATCCTGGATGCAACACCCACTGAGTTGCATCATTGAATGGATGCATCATTGAAGAACACTCTCTTGGAACAGAACTTTGTTTGGCAGCAGAAAATGATTGACAGGAGTTAAAAAGAAATGACTCAGCTAATTCTTGACCTCTTTTTTTCCCTTCTCATTGACAGTTCATTCATGTGACCTGCTTCACCTCCAGAGAGCATTTTATGTTTATTTAATTTCTGATAGAGTTTCAACAATCTTCAATCAACCTTCTGTTTTAATTTTTTAAATATTGAATTGAGAATTGTAATTCAAGATCATACTTTAATTTAATCCTGTTCCCATCCTACTATCGTCTCTTGCCTCTCCTCCCCCGACTCTATTAGCACCCTCTTCTAACAAGTATTCTTTCTTCTGTTTTGATGTCTCATTCTTTTTCTCCTCCTATGTCTTCTATGAAAACAAGTCAGAAGCTTTTGACTAGGAAGGGCATGAGTCCCAGAGGAAGGCTACCTTTGTCCTTTGGTTACTTGGATACATTGAGCCCAGGAAACTACCTTATAAATGTATATGTTGATGCTCATTGATTAATGCTATTCTCACTTTGGCTAGAGAAGTTTCTTTCTACAGACGGTAGTGAACACTTGGGAGACCCAAGACCTAGCAAGGCGATGATAAAAAGAGAAAGCCCCATGGTTAATGAGGGATGAAGTATCTCTACTACACCTACCAGGGCTCAACAATCCTCTTTAATCAATTTTACCAAACCTCTAACACTTGCAGGGGAAGAGGAACAGAATACATTCATCTTGTGTGCATGTTTATTTTGACTTTCCGATCTCTCTAATGCTGTTTCTAGAATGCAGGACTATGTTCTGACATCATCACTTATAGCCAGAAATCATTGTAAAAAATGTAATAATTTCAAATTGCAAAATTGCAGGAACTCTGGGAGTCATCAGAGCCTGGGTTCATGTTCCATGTACCTTTTTCAATATTTTTTAGATTTTAACATATTTATTATCAATAATTAATTATATACATTGTATGAGCAAGTCTTGTGATGGTACCCCCATTTCCCTCTGGGGGCCCTTCTCAGTGGGTTTGCTGGTCCAGGCCATGGATTGAGGATTATGGATTGTACAAGAGGTAGTCAGTTTTTTTTTTCCTTCGTGTATTGTTGCTGAGGAGGGCAATGGCTCTAAATATTCTCCCCACCATGGCTCTTACAATCTTTCCACCCCCTCTTCCACTCAGATCCCTGAGTCATGGTGGGTGAGTTTTATGTATGCTTTACTGTTGAGGTCTTAAGAGTCTCTGGATTTCTGCTTTAGGTTATGTTGGGTATCCTCAGTGTCTGTCTCCATTATCCTTCCACAGGTCATCTGACTTGCTGTGGAGGTAGCTCTCTTGTTCATATCACCACTTCCTCAAAGGCTTCGTCTGGGCTGTATGTCATAATTTAGGGGTGGTTCATACCCTGCCTGGGTGTCAGGTATCATCCCAAGTCCTGTTGATGGAATTGGGTTGTCCTTTAATTTGCTCATTTCCCTGTTCAAGATCTCAGTCATATGTCCTGTATGATCATACACTCTGTGCAAAGCAAACAGCAGACAATCGTGCCTTGTACCAAGGATACACATCATTGAAGGAAGCAGTTTCCCCTGCACACATGGAATTTCAGACAGCAACCTGGCTTTAAAGTGTAAGATGATCAGTGAAAAGGCTTGGTGATGTCTCCTCAAGACTTTCTGTCTGATCCTGCCTGTCTGTCTATGAAATGTGACAGTTCATACAAGAGATCTTTGGAAACAGTTGCAACTGTGTTAGCAATTAACATTAAAACAGTAAGCAGTCCATCAATGTCTTACATAGTCATAACTGCACGACTTATTTTGGAGTGGCTTTTCCTTATTTGCCCAATAAATTCCACTTAATTATTTGCTATGGCCTGAAACTTCCAAGGGAGCTATGCATGGCCTCCACCTGCTTTAAATACTCCTGGTCTCAGTTACAAACTTATGCGCCTGTGAAACGTTAGAGTCTCAGAATCCATATTAAATCTAATGTTTAGCTGGAAAATACATCAGTTAAATTTATCTTTCAGATTTTATGTAAAACCCTTGAGTACTGGCACTTTGCATGCCATTAGAGAAACTAGAATCCTATTCTTCTTCTTTTTATTTTATTTATTTATTTTTTGTTAAGTTCATTTTCTTTTTCAGGACCATGAAATACCAAACTGAATTTGACCCCAAGCAGACTCTCCGTTTCAAACTGGATATGAAAACCACTTAAGAGTCATGTGTGAGTCAATTTCATGAAAAGAGAAAGCACATTTAAAGTTTTCAGTCCTGGCTGACGTGTTCATAGACATCTTTAGCAAGTGAATGATGGAGCTTGGATAGCTGCAGACCTGGGTGACCAGCTTAGCTATAAACAGAACTCAAGTGCCTTGCCTAGGCCTGCATTTCCCTTCTTGAATCACAGAGCTATTCTATTTATAGTTTCATTTATTGCCAAGAACACTGGTAAGTGGTCAGGTGGGTCAGGTGTATGTGTGTGTATTTCTGACCCAGTGACAATTCGGCAAGACTAGAGACTGGATGGGATTCTGGAGCTAGAACACTCAGCTACAAACTATTTTTATGTTTATAATGTAAAGTATGTTTTTGTGCTACAGTAAGCTGGAGGGAGGGGAAGAGTTGTGCACTTAGAAATAAAAGTGGGATCATGCGAGGCAGGGAAACGCTCCAGGAGAGTTCATGACTGTGTGCAGCCCGTGAGGGGCCGTTGGCTCCTAGTTCTTGTTTGCAGCATAACTGGCAGAGAGGGCAGGCTTCTGTGGTCAGAAGTTCAGAACGGGCTCTGCTCTGAGAAAGTCCTCTCCTCCAGGAGAGAGACTATGTGCCCTGCCCTTCTCCTTGCCTCCTATCTGTCTGTGTGTCTGTGTGCCTGTCTGTGTGTCTGTCTGATAGTCCACTGCAAGCGCCTTTGTTCTGTTTTCCCAGTGTTTCCAAATTTCCTGTCTTAACCCTAACATTCACTTTAACTGTTTCAATCCTACAGCAAGAATGAAAGACAAAACCACTGCTAAGGAATGAATTGTAGCCCTGGCCAGAGCAAGATGGCTGACTCTTAAGGGCCCATCTCTCTCTACCAAGGGAATTTCTGTTTCCTCTCTACCCACAGTGGCCCACAGCTGCCTCAGAGATTTAACAGTTACAGGAAAGCACAGACCAACATTGAAACAACCTTTTACAGTAGAACTGGGGCCCCATTGAACATTATCTCTGGAAAGTTTATTTCTTAATTGTACAGGTAAGCAAATTGTACTTTTCAATTACTATGTATGTTTAATATTATGCGTTTTCTTTATATAGTTGTATTAAAATTTATGCATATACCAGAATGTCTTGAGCAAACTTTTTTTTTAATTTAATATTTATTGTCCATAATGAGTTACATTATTTAGTGGGCAAACCATGCGTTGTTATACCGACTTCCCCAATTCCCCCCCTCCCCATCCCTGATCAGTTGTATATCCTCCTTCGTGGGCTCTCTGTATTAGTCCTTGTGGCAAGGGATCCTGTATATCTTAGTACTCATCCCGGTCTTCCTGGCCCAAGTGAGTTGTTACTGATGGGTGCTATGCCTCTGGACAGTCTCCCCCACCACGGCTCTCACAATCTTTCCGCCCCCTCTTCCGCTCAGTTCCCTGAGTCGTGGTGGGTGAGTAATAAGGCTGCTTTAATGTTGC
>PVHP010049176.1:0-11893 GCA_004024765.1 Zapus hudsonius
ATTTATTTATTTATTTATTGGTTTTTCGAGGTAGGATCTCGCTCTAGCCCAGGCTGACCTGGAATTCACTCTGTAGTCTCAGGCTGGCCTTGAACTCATGGTGATCCTCCTACCTCTGCCTCCCGAGTGCTGGGATTAAAGGTGTGCCCCACCATGCCCAGCTATTTTACTGTATTTTAATGAGTTAATATTTTTATTTTCACAGTTTAATTTTTAAATACATACTTACAGGTGTAATCTATATGGACAGACCTTTTTGAGGTGCCCGGCAGTTTTTCAGAGCACATGCCTAGGCTAGGGAGATGGTTCAGCAGCAAAAAGTACTTGCTTACAACACTCAAAGGTGGGGGAACCTCGCTGTGCTACCCACAACCCCACCCACCCACAGGTTGATCCAGCATCCCCACTGAGGAGGTTACCCAGTGTGTTGGGGCAGGGAGGAGGGAAATGGGGTACCAACACAATACTTGCCCAAACAGTGTATCTAATTTGGAATAATAAAGATATATATGTAAGTTCTTGCTTGCAAAATCTACTAGCCAGACACAGTGGTGAGTGAGCCTGACACACATACACGTGCAAATAAAAATAAATAGTAAAAATAAAATTTATTTAATCCCAGCACATGAGAAGCAGAGGTAGGGGGATAGTGAATTCCAGGTCAGGCTGGGCTAGAGCGAGACCATACCTCAAAAAAAAAAAACCAAAAAATAAATTTTAAAAGAGTACAAAGGTATGTTAATCCCAGAAGTCCCGAGGCCCTGACCTCAGAGCCAGTGTCTAGGAAGGGAGCAGCCTCGCCCCGTTCAGTGTTGTAATCAGTCCTTTGGATGAAGGGTTAGAGACGAGCTTGTCCTGACTTGAATGATATGACGTTGAGGGCCTGCTGGATGCACACGAGGGTCCCGCTGTCTACCTGCCGAAGTCTGTCTCAGGCTCAGTTTGGAAGACGTTTTCACGCATGCAGATCCTAGCTTGGAATCTTGGCTGGCCCAGGCTCCTCTTAGCCAGGAGCTTTAGCCCCAGATTTGAGGTGTCCTCCGGGGTCATGCTGACCACGCAGTTAAGATTGGGGGGATCCCAGTGGGCTGCAGAGGCATCGGGCGTGAGTGGATGAGGTGTCCAGCACACAGCCTTATTCCCAGAGATCCCTGAGGAGCAGCCTGTCGCTGCTTCAGCCCTGTGCGCATGGCACATTGGGGCAGCCATTTGCCCGGGTAGTTTCCCGAGGAACCAGGGCTACCCTTTGCCCCAAGCCCTTGCACCCACCTCAACCGGAGCCCTGCTGGAGAGTGCCGGGGTTTGCAGAATCCCAGCTACAGGGGAAGCTAGATGGTAAATCCTTCCTTTCTCCAGACCCTCGCAGTGTCAGGAAGACCCACCACATGGCGTCTGCCATAGTGCTTCTGGGAGTTGGATGAAGAGTGGGTGCTGACTTAGAGAAGGGATTCTGGCTTCTGCATGGCTGCATCTGACCTAAGTTTTGTTGAATAGTGCCAGCAATTTTTCGGGATGGGAGGCACTCACTTGTTTATTGGTAACTCCTTAAACAATTGGGTGCTTTTGGGGATCCCTTAGGTAGACCCACTGGAGGAGTTTCCTAGCTGCCACACCCAAAGACCCCTCTCAGCTTGAAGCCCCAATTCCCTGACAGCAGTGAGGGTTACTTCTTGCAGTTTAGGGTGACTGAGGCCCCATATTGATCAGTATGAATGTCCTTGGCTTGACCTTGTAGTCTCCACTTTGCTAGATCTCAGAGCACGATCTCCTCTCCTTATCTCTTACTGCTAACAGAGTTCATCCTGAACTCCTCCCTGGGAAGGAGCATTTCTGGAAGGGTTAAATCTGATTCTGGCACTGTGGTTGGTTAAGTCAGCCCCCACTCTGAATCTGTAAATGACCCCAATTTGGGTCACAGGGTGGGCTTACTCCCTCTCGCCTCCCTCATGGCGGAGCTCTCTGCTTCCTCCGCTTTCCTTCTCTTAGTCTAATAAAGTCTCTCGAGACCTTAAAAAAATTGAGTGCTTTCCATCTCTAGACAATATCCATTTGGTTTTTTTAAAATATTTTATTTGTGAGCGAGAGAGGGATTATGGGCGCACCAGAGCCTCCTGCCCCTGCAAACAAACTCCAGATACATGAGCTGCTTTGTCCATCTGGCTTTATGCAGGCTCTCGGGAGTGGAATCCAGGCTGTCGGGCTTTGCAAGCAAGTGCCTTTAACTGCCGAGCCGTCTCTCTAGTCTTCCATTATTTCCTTGACGTAACAGGAGACCCCAGCCAGGCTAATGCCACCTAAGCTCTACCCGATGTAGTTTGTGGTCTGACCCTCTGCCTGGCTCCCCCACAGTCACAGGAAGGCTGCTAGGCTTCCTGGTGTTCCATGAAGGCATGATCTCATCGGGGCTCTGCTGAGGGAGGGGCTGGCTCCTGCTTCAGAAACCCCCTCACATTTCCACACCCAGGCCTGCTTTACACGCTTGCCCCTATCCGTCACCGGCAAGGAAAGGTATCCATCACCATGGCAAACCGGCCAGGATCGCTAGCCCACCGATGGGCTCAGCAGTGTGGAGGAGAGTGAACGCCAGGATCTCTGAATCGGGCTCTTGCAGGAGGAAGGCAGGCATGGCAGGTGGGCAGGCAGGCCAGAGCCAGGGCTGCAGGGAGATAGCTGAGATCTGGGGCCTGCAAAGGCATAGACAGCTCCCAAGACAGGCTCTGCAGTGGGCCCGAGGAAGACTAGAAGGGCAGCGATGCCCTGAGTGCCCACAGCCCTCCCCATTCACGCAACGCATGGCCACTTCTCCAACTCTCAAAATCCGCCTAATAGGAAACAGGGTTCAGTGGGAACAAACAGTTGATGACAACCAGGCCCTGAAACTGGAAACATCTGTCCCTGCTGTGGCTCAGCCTCCTCCTCCTCCTCCCCACCCAGCGAGGAGTTCAAGGGCCTGGGGACAGCGAAGGGAAACCCTTGGACAGAGGGTCTGGAGGCTTGCTGCTCTGGACCCCAACCTCAGCAAGCTGCCTACTGGGGCCAAGGCTGGCTGGGAAGACATCTGGAGAGGAGCTGCTTTCAGTCCCCCAAGACCTTCCTGGTCTCCCGCGTCCCCACACCTCCCTGCCTGTCCCCCTGCTGGCTTCTGGCCAGCTATGAGGCCAGGCAGCTCCACCCAGGCTGGTAGGATGCCAGCCAGTGGGCACCTGGAGTCCTTGTCACCACACTGGCCTATACCAGAAGACAGCTGGCCCCGCTCACTTGGCTCCCTGGAGCAGACAGCAGTGTGCCTCCCCTGCTCCCCTGGAGAGCACCCCAATCTCCCTGCCCCAGGCCTAACACGGGAGCGCCCTGAGGGGCAGGAACACAGGAAGTCTCCATGAAGAACACACTGGACGTGTGTCCTGAAGGCCTTAGGAAGGGCCCCTGGCAGTGTCTAGTGAAAAGACCAAGTTGGGACTGGAGAATTGGCCAGTGGTTAAAGGTCTTTGCTTGCAAAGCCTATCAGACCAGGTTCAAGTCCCCATCACCCACTTAAAGCTGGACAGGCATTCGTTTACAGTGGTAAGAGATCCTGGTACACACACACACAAATTTAAATTTTTAAAAAAGACAAAGTCAGGCTGGGGAGATGGCCCGGCAGTTAAAGGTGCCTGCTTGCAATGTCTGCTGGCCAGGGTTCAGTTCCCCAGCACCCACATAAAGACAGAGGCACAATGTGGCACATGCGTGTGGAGTTCATTTGCGGCATCAAAAGGTCCTGGCACATGCATATTCTCTCTCTCAAATAAATAAAATATTTAAAACTAAAGTAAAAAGACAAAGTCTGGGGCTAAGGAGATGCTGAGTGGTTAAAGATGCTTGCTTGCAAAAAGACAGAGTCAGGTGTAGGAGAGCACCTAGGTCAGGCCCTGCCCAGAACTGGCAGAGTAGGGCCTCGTGTGGGCAAGGGCAGAGGGGCTGGGCAAAGCATGTGTCCTGGCCATCTCTCAGGAATGTCCCTGATGCCCCAGTTAAAATCCAGCCACCTCCAGGAAGCTGTCCTGGACCAGCCCAGGCTGCATCCTCCCTTCCTTGGCTCCCGGCCTCAGGTAGTCCAACCTCCTCTCTGGACACCACAGCCTGTCAGCCCTTCACAGCAGCCTGATGTCACAGGGTGGGCAGGGGACATGGGCAGAGATGGCCAGAGTTGTCACTGCCCACCTGTTTCTGAGTCTGATCCTTGCCCAGTTCTGTGGCCCGACCATGAGGGGCCACATTTGCAAGTACATTTTCTTGCTACCCTCTTCTGTGAAGTACCCCTCCACACACACAAACCATCACCCAAGTTCACAGGGCAGGCGCCATGACCCCAGAGCTGTGGTTTAGGGGCTTGGACACCCCCCTTCGCTGGAGCCCTTGCCAGCTCCAGCCACACTCTGCTTCTCCCAGCCACGGCCCCTCAAATGGGGTTTCCCAGCCCATCCTGACCCCCATGTTCCCTTTGTCCACCACAGATGCATCTTGCTTATCCAGAAACCTGTAACATCTGTCGTCTGTCCCCTGGGGTGGCTCCGTGAGAGCAGACCTGTAGCAGGGGAGCTGGGGATTAGAACGCAGATAATACCCAGCAAATTCCAATGCACCTCAGGACTTAAGGAGTACCGGAGTTCTTGTCTATAAAGTTAAAGAATTAAAATTATAGACCAGCAGAGGATAAGGTAGAGTGGAAGACTTTATTTAAGAGAAAATGGTCAAAAAAACAAAAAAGGGCCAGGTGTGGTGGCGCACGCCTTTAATCCCAGCACTCGGGAGGCAGAGGTAGGGGGATTGCCGCGAGTTCAAGGCCACCCTGAGACTACATAGTGAATTCCAGGTCAGCCTGGGCTAGAGCGAGACCCTACCTCAAAAAAAAAGAGAGAGAGAAAATGGAGAGTTACGGAGATCTCCAGCCACCAGTGTGGGGAGAACACGTGGGAGAGGGTTTAACAAAATCTATGCTGTTCAGCCAAACAAGCAAAAGAAGGAAAGATAACAGAGGGCTCCCATCATGAGGAGAAAGGTTCATGTGGGAAAAATCTGGAGCCTTCCTAAGGCCTGGAGATTCAAAGTCCTTCTCCTGAAACTCCACGTGCAGGAATAAGAGGCTGGACTTTGTTTCAGTGACTTTTTAAAGACCTCCACCAGGTGAGCAGAGAGACAGCTGGTTGGTCCACACCTGACCAATCAGTTTTAGCATCTAGGTTTGAACTCTAGCTAAACCTCAGGGGGAGGGGGGTCTATGGAACTTGCCTGAAGGAGGTAACTGTCACAGAACCAGACCCCACGTAAGCCACAAAAAGCCCAGCACATGAGGAGGCAGCCATGAGACCACTGTCCTCACTCAAAAATCAGAACCAAGCATGGTGGCGCACGCCTTTAAGCCCAGCACCAGGAGGCAGAGGTAGGAGGATGGCTGGGAGTTTGGGGCCAGCCTGAGACTACAGAGTGAGTTCCGGGTCAGCCTGGGCTACAGTGAGACCCTGCCTTGAAAAACCAAAAATAAAATAAAAGGGCTGGAGAGATGGCTTAATGGTTAAGGCATTTACCTGCAAGGCAGAAGGACCAGAGTTCAATTCCCCAGTGCCCACGTAAAGCCAGATGCATAAGGTGTCACATGTATCTGGAGTTCCTTTGCAGTGGCTGGAGGCCCTGGTGTGCCCATTCTGTCGTCTGTCTGTCTGTCTGTCTCTCTCTCTCTCTCTCCGTCCCTCCCTCCCTCTTTCTTCCTCCTCAATAAATAAACATATATTTTTTTAAAAACCTCCAAATAGTGATAATAAAATAGACCAGAGCTAAGGAGGGCAGGCAAGGGCGGAAGAAGGTGTATTTCCACAGATCCTCCAGAAAGCCATGAGGCGACCACAGGGCCCCAGCCCACCTGCCCGTGGCCCTACTGCTCCCTGTGTGACACACTCGCTGTGACCTATCAAAACGCCAGCTTAGTGGCCCACAGTGCTGAGGTCACACCCAGCACGCCCCTCCCGGGGACACCCGGGGGCTACTGCGGTGCCACACGGTGACCTCTTACCTGAGTCATGGATTCTCCAGAGGTGGGCAGGACCCCCGCCTGGAGCCAGTAGAGGTGAGCTCAGGGGTCGAGACCGCCATCGGGCAGGGAAGGGCCTGTCCCCTGCCTGGCATGGCGGCTGTCACCCGGGGACTCCTTGAGGCCCAGCTCCTGACCCCGGCCATCCCCGGCCGTCAGGGCCCGGGGGCTCAGCCTTCCGCCTGCTCTGTGCCCCCCACCCCGCCTCTGCCTGTACCCAGGATACTAAGGGGGTCTTGGGGAGGAACCCTCCTCGCAGGTGTCGGGGCAGCAGCCCCGGAGCCCAGCCTCCTCGTGAGGGCCCTGCCCAAGGCCCTGCGGCCCAGCTCAGCCTACCACAGTGACCACATGGGCTGCTCGCCACCCTCCCTGGCAAGGGGGCTTTGGGTCTTCTTTTTTTTTTTTTTTTTTTAAATATTTTATTTATTCATTTTCAAGCAGAGAGAGAGAGAGAACACCAGGGCCACCACCTTGTGGGTCTGGCTTATGTGGGTCCTGGGGAATTGAACCCGGGGTCTTAGGCACTGGAGGCAAGTGCCTTAACTGCTGAGCCATCTCTCCAGCCCTTTGGGTCTTCTTTATTGTTGTCTGGTTTTGGTTTTTCGAGGTAGGGTCTCACTCTAGCCCGGGCTGTAGGGTGGCCTCGAACTCTCGATGATCCTCCCACCGCTGCCTCCCAGTGCTGGGGCTAAAGGCGTGCGCCACCACGCCAGTCCTCCTCTGCACCTTCGAAACTAGCCAAGTCCTCCTAGGCTGCACCAGGGCCTGGACCAGCACAGCAGCCTGTTGGGGGCAGGCATGGGGACACGTTCTGGGGTTCCAGTGGAAGTCTGAGAGCACCCCTCTGGGACAAGGAAAAGGACAGAGCCCCCCGGTAACAGATGAATGAGCCTGAGCAGGAGGGGTGCTGGCCTTGCGCCATTTTTTCTTTCTTTTTCTTCTTTTTTTTTGGGGGGGGTCTTTTTAAGGTAGGGTCTCACTCTGTAGTCCCAGGCTGGCCTCGAACTCACAGCGATCCTCCTGCCTCTGCCTCCCGAGTGCTGGGATTAAAGACGTGTGCACCACCACAGCTGGCTCCTGGGCCATTTCTTAAACGTCTTGTGATATACTATCTTAGAATAAAATATCTTCTAATAAATCACTCAGCAGGAGCTGGAAAGATGGCTCAGTGGGTAAAGCATTTGCCATGCAAACACGAAGACCTAATGAGCCCTTAGCACCCACATCCAAATGCCAGGCGTGAAGCCAGGTGCCCTCCGAGGCTGAGGTAGGAGGATTGCCATGAGTTCAAGCCCACCCTCGCTACAGACTGGGTTACAGTGAGACCCTGCTTCAAAAAAAAAAGAAAGAAAAAGAGGACTAGAGAGATTGCTCAGTGGTTATCGTGGTTGCCTCCAGAGCCCAAGGACCGGGGTTCAATTCCCCAGTACCCACAGGCCATTGTGCCAGATGCACAAGAGGCACAAGTGGCAAAAGGCCCTGGTGTGCCCTCTCTCTCTCTCTCTCTCTCTCTCTCTCTCTCTCTCTCTCCCTCTTGTTCTCCCTTCAAATTAACTAATACTTTTCTTAAAAAGACGTCAGCGCAATAAAGGCTCTCTGTGAAGCCAGCCTAGCCCCGTGGTGGAAGACGATCAGGATGGAGGCAGGGCGTCGGCTCGGGGGGCTCCGGAGAGAGGAAAGCAACGACAGGCATCTCCATGGGAAAGCAGGGATCAAACCCCAGCGTAATCTTGCATAAAAGACCATGAAAAGTGAGCAGGAGAGCGGCCCTTGGCGCTGATGGTGGACGACGGCCTGGCGCGTGGGGAAGTCCGGCTGGGCTCCTGGCCTAGCACCACAGGAGGTAAACAAATAAAAATAACTATTAGAACCAATAAGCTAGTTAGCAAGTTGACAGGTGAAAAACTAACAGAAAAATCAACTTGATTCTTGTATACTGGAAATAAACAGTCCAGAATAAAATGAAGGAGCATTTCCAGCTGGGCGTGGTGTTGGTTCAGGACTTGAATCTCAGGACAGGAGGCTGAGGAAGAAGGATCACCGTGAGTTCAAGGCCAGCCTGGCTAGAATGAGACCCTGCCTCAAGAAAAAAAAAAAAAGAAGAAGAAGAAGAGACAACAATTCCATGAGCAATCACATGGTAACATGAAACACTGAACAAGAAATTAACCATGAATCAAAAGACTTCATGCATTGGGCTCAGCTATCAAGGGTACTTGATTGCAAAGCTTGACGACCTGGGTTCAATTCCCCGGTTCCCAAGTAAAGCCAGATAGATGCCCAAGGTGGCACGTGTGTCTGGAGTTCATTTGCAGTGGCAGGAGGCCCTGGTGGGCCTGTTTCCTCTCTCTCCTCTCTCTTTCTGTCAAAGAAATGAATATTTTTTAAAAGGCTTCTTCACATGTTAAAACGTCAAACACGATATCTCTTAACCCTCTAAAACGTGCCCGTCATGAGCAAGAAGGGGTCTCACCTTGGCCATTCTCTCAGCAGGGAGCCCCTCTCCGACCCCCTCTGCTACAGACTCCCAGATGGCCTCCTGCTGGCCTCTCCTGCCCTGCCAAGGGCACAGCAGAGCTGGGCCCAGCACATGCCCGCTCAGTGATTGGTTTCAGTCAAAGCCCAGAACCTGAAGCTGGGTAGGCTTAGTCTGAATCCCAAAGCTGCATGAGCTTGGATCTGAGCCATCTTCCCGCAGACGATGACTGGCAACCTGCAGCTTAGCAGAAAGACACACATCCGCGAAGCGCTGCCCACCAGGTCGGCAGACGCACGTCGCCTAGGTGAGTGTCCGGCACATGGCCGCTCTCCCCGCCTCCCAGTGCTCCTGGGTCAGATGGTGCCCTTATTCTCCATGGTCTAAGGAAGGGTTGGGACCCATGGATGTCACCCAGGGACCTGGCCTCGTCCTCGGACAAGCTGGGACTCATGTGGCTGCCCAGAAGCCTTGGAGCCATGGTTGCTGGCTTAAGGGTGAGGAAGACTCAGCCAGGACATCCGGGCACTGCGCCTGGGCTGGAGCTGCCTGAGCAAGGAGGGCTGCTAAGGGCTCGGGTTTGTGGAGGGTGGCCTGCACCCAGCACTGCGGAGCACCCACCGCCTCCTCGGCTTTACAGAGGGAAGAGGGAAGCCCAGAGAAGGACTTGACCCGGGATGGCACAGGCAGACAACAGGAGGCCCTGGCACAGCCCTTCTCGGTATCCTCTCTCTCTCAAATAACATTTTGTCTTTTTTGAGGTAGGTTCTCCCTCTAGTCCAGGCTGACCTGGAACTCACTCTGTAGCACCAGACTGGCCTTGAACTCACAGTGATCCTCCTACCTCTGCCTCCCCAGTGCTGGGATTAAAGGCGTGTATCACCACACCCTTCTTAAAAATATTTTTCTAAATAAATAGGGGCTGGAAAGGTGGCTCAGCAGCTAAAGGTGATTGGATTGCTTGTAAAGCCTGCCGGCCCAGGGCCAATTCCCAAGTCACCATGGAAACTGGATACGAAAGCCATGCAAGCACCTGGTGTTCATTTGCATTAGTAAGAGGGCCTGGTGTGCTAGTGTGCACGGGCACACACACGCACACCTCACACACACAACCACACACATATATCACTTACACACATGCACATCACACATATCATACACATCACACAACACACACACACAAATAAATAAAACTTGACATTCTGTGAGCCGCTTACCTAGCACTAGCCAGGGGCGGGAGGCCGGAGCACGGGCGCATTGACCTTCCCAAGAAGCCACTTTCTGGGAGAGACTGAAGCACAGAGCATTCAGCAGCCAGCCTGCTGCCGCACCCAGCAGGGACAAGAGGGCAGGGCGCCTAGATGAGGGGCAGAGGTGACAAGGCCAGCCCAGGGAGCAGGGCCATCAGTGAGCCCGTCAGGGACCCCAGGATGAAGGGCTCCTCTCTGTGGCGGCCAGGGTTTCCTTCAGAATCATTTGTAAAATGTCCAGTGCACATTTGTCTGTTTCTTTGTCTTTATTTTCTGTTGTGTGTATGGGTGCACGTGTGTATGCAGGGTGTGTGTGTGTGTGTGTGTGTGTGCATGCATGGGGGCACATGTGTGAGTGTGTGTGCCAGAGGTCAGCACTGGGTGTCTTAATTGCTTTAGGTCTTATTCTTGGAGACAGGATCTCTCGTTGAACTTGGCGCTCACCAGCCAGCAAGTCTCGGGGTCCTCCTGTCTGTGCGTCTGAGCACTGGTCAGGACGGGCTTTTTCAGGGGTGCTGGGGGCTCTCAACTCAGGCTTCTAAGCTTGAGTGGCAAGTACTTTATCAACTGAGCCACTTACCCAGACCCTTTTTTGTTGTTTTTGAGATAAGGTTTCCACTAATACTATATCCCAGGCTGGCCTTGAACTTGCTATGTAGCCTGGATTTAATACACTTTTATCTAGGTCCAGTTTCAAGACAGAAAAACTTTAGAAAAAAGACAAAGCCAACACCAAAGGTGCAGCAAAGGGAACTTTGCGGAGAATGAGGCTTTCACGCTGATGAGATGGAGCTTTGTGGATGTGCAGAGCAGCTGAAAATCACGGCAGAAAAAGGGACACTCCCCTGGGCCCCGGCAGATCCCAGACCCCCTTCCCACAAGACTCAAGTCTGGCAAAGGCTCCTTGGAAGATGGCGGGAGAGGAAAGGAAGGGGCAGGAGTTTGTGCAGGCTCATAGCATTCAGAAATGGTGAAAACCCCAATGTTCCCCCCAGGACAAGGCTGGAGCAGGCCTGGGGAGGTGGGGTCGCTGGGGTCGTTTCCAGCACCTATGGCAGCTCTGGAGAGGGAGGCTGAGCTCCTCTGCCATCCCTGCCCCACGCTTGGGGAGGGCCGCCTCACTTCCCTTCCTGGGCCCTGGAACTCTCCATTCTGAAGTTTGGGGTCTGGGCCACTGCAGGCCTGGGGGAACCAGGAAGGCTTGGGGACACCTGGGTTGGTACATGCGCCCTAAAGACACACAGTGCCTCTTTTAGAGGCAGGCTAAGCACTCTGGCCTTGCGTGAAGCACCACATGAAGGACTGTGCCCAGATGTGGAAACAGAGCCAGAGGTCAGCCATAATAGAGCACAACACGGAGCGGTGGGCTTGGGGCAGAGAGAAGCCAGCTCCAGGAGAGGACTTGGAGCAAGTGATTTGGGACGGTCCCTCTTCATTTCTTTAATAATCTTGTGACATTCTAACATTATTTAGCCAATATTATTTGTTTATTTATTCATTCATTCATTCATTTGAGAGAGACAGGAGATGAAGAGAGCACAACAGAGCCTCTCGCCACTGCAAGCGAACTCCAGATACACGCACCACTTTGGCCACCTGGCTTTACATGGGCCGGCAGGCTTTGCAAGCAAGCATCTTTAACTGCTCAGCCATCTCTCTAGGCCAGGCCCACTATTTTGGCTCGGCTTCAGAAAGCCATACAGAGGCCTTATTAAGCTGAGGGGTAGGGGTTCAAGAGACGGTTCAACGCTTTAGGCGCTTGCCTGCAAAGCCTGACAACCTGGGTTTGATTCCTTGATCCTCAGGTAAAGCCAGATGCACAAAGTGATGGATGCATCCGGAGTTCGTCTGCAGCAGTAGAGGTCTGGGGAGCCATTCTCTCTCTCGTCTTTCTCTGCTTACAGATAAATAAATATATTTTTTAAATCTTTTTTAAGATAACAAAATCGTAACTTAGCCGGCCATGTGGGTGTGGCCAGTGTGGTGGCCCCTGGCCTGGCAAGAAGGCCTGTGAGCGGAAGATGCCTCAAGGGTGAGCAGGGGTGGGGGAGGGCTCTGGGGAGGGGCTGCCTTGGGCTCCTGAGCTGACAAAGCCTCCAGTCC
>PVHP010049177.1:0-12259 GCA_004024765.1 Zapus hudsonius
TGGATTTTTTGATAATTGCAATTCTGACTGGAGTAAGGTGGAATCTCATTGTAGTTTTGATTTGCATTGCCCTGATGATTAAGGATGAGGAGCACTTTCTTAAGTGAGAATTGGCCATTTGTGTTTCCTCTTCTGTGAATTCTCTGTTGAGATCAATGCCCCATTTTGTGAGGGGACTTTTTTATTTTTTATAATTATTTATTATTTTTTTTTTTGAGTTCTTTGTAAGTTCTAGAAATTAGACCTCTGTCTGTATTATCGCTGGCAAAAATCATTTCCCAGTTTGATGGTGGTCATTGGCTTTGAGTATGGTATGCTTGTCTGTACAGAAGCTTTTGAGCTTAATGAGGTCCCATTGGTTAAGTGATTGTTGTACCTCCTGGGCTACTGGAAGTTTGATCAGGAAGTTTTTCCCCACTCCAATCTCGTGGAGAGTTCCTCCTATTTTTTGTTCTAGGGTTTTCAGGGTTTCAGATCTTATGTTGAGGTCCCTGATCCATTTGGAGTTGATCTTTGTGCATGGTGAAAGGAGTGTGTCTATTTTCATTTTTTACAGGTATTAATCCAATTGGTCCAGCACCACTTGTTGAAGATACTATCTTTATGCCAGTGAACATTGTTGGCACCTTTGTCAAAGAAAGTAACTATAGTTACTCAAACTGAGAGCGGGCTCTTCAAATCTGTTCCATTGGTCTGTCTGCCTGTTTTTATGCCAGTACCATGCTGTTTTTGTTACTCTAGCCTTGTAGTATGTCTTTAGATTAGGCATGATGATACCTCCTGAGTGAGTATTTTTATTTAGGATACCTTTGGCTATCTGAGGCCTTTTGCCCTTCCATATAAATTTTGAGATTATTTTTCCTATGTCTGTGAAGAAAAAGGATGGGATTTTTATCAGCATGGCATTGAATCTGTAAATTGCTTTTGGAAGAATTGCCGTTTTTACTGTATTAATTCTCCCTGTCCAGGAGCATGGAACATCTTTCCATTTTTTCACATTCTCCTCTATTTCCTTCCTGAGCATTTTACTGTTTTCATTATACAATTCTTTCACATCTGTGGTTAGTGATATTCCAAGGTATTTGATTTTTTTGAGGCTATTAGAAATGAGACAGTCTCTCTGATGTCTTTTTCTGTATGCATATCATTTGCAAACAGGAAGGCTTCTTATTTTTGTGTGTTAACTTTGTATCCTGCCACTTTGCTGAAGGAATTTATCACCTTCAAGAGTTTACTGATACTATTCTTTGGGTCTGTTATATATAGGATCATGTCATCTGCAAAGAGGGATAGTTTTACTTCTTCCTTTCCAATCTGAATCCCTTTTATGCTTTTCTCCTGTCTTATTGCTTGGGCTAGAAGTTTGAGCACTATGTTGAAGAGCAGTGGTGAGAGTGGACATCACTGTCTTGTTCCTGATTCAAGTGGGAACTCCTTAAGTCTTTCCCCATTGAGTATGATTTAGGCTTTAGGGGGTTTGTGTATTGTCTTTATTATGTTATAACTGTGAGTTTTGCCTTAAGCCCTGACATGTTGGAGGGTTATGGGGGTTGATGCCTCCTGTGTTATTATTAGCCCAACAATTATGATTACCTTGCTTATTTTCTATTAGATTCCTGAGGTAGGTTGCTTGTCTTTTCTGTGTGGGTTATCTCCCTTAGGATTCTCTGTAAGTTTGGCTTTGTATTCATATAATCATAGAGCTGGCTTTTCTCATGGAACACTTCCAATTCTCCATCTATTATGAGGGATATCTTTGCTGGGTTCAGTAGTCTACATTGAAACTCATTGTTTTTTAGGCCTAAAAGAGCATTGTTCCATGCCCTTCTGGTCTTCATGGTTTCTACTGAGAAGGCTGATGTAAGTCTGATGGGTTTGCCTTTATAAGTGATGCACTGTTTCTCTCTTGCTGCCTTGAGTACTCTCTCCTTACTTTCTGTGTTTAGCATTTTAACCAAGATATGTCTTGGAGAGTTCCTTCTTTGGTCTTGTCTGTCTGGAGTTCTGTGGGCTTCTTGAATCTGGACTGGTCTTTCTCTTGTAAGATAAGGAAATATTTCTTGAATAATTTTGTTGAAAATATTTTCTATGCCTTCATCCTGAGTTTCTCTCTCTCTGGAATGCCCATTATCCTGAGGTTTGGTCTCTTTATGGTATCCCACAGATCTCTCATATTTTGCTCACAGGTTTTTTTTTTTTTTGAAGCCTATCTAGTCTCTAGTATTTTCTTCTATCTTGTCTTCAAGGTCAGAGGATCTGTCCTCAAGGTTATCAACTCTGGGGCTGAGGGATTCAAAGGAGACTTTTAAAACCGCTGTTTGATTTTTCGTTTCTGTTATATTTTTGTTCATGTTCTCCATATTTCTGGTAAATTCCACTTTCCAATCTACTTTTGTTTTTGCTGATGTCTCCTGGAAGTCGTTCTTGAGTTTGGTTAAGTCCTCATCAAACTTAATCAGCTGATTGTCTAGCGCCTCCCATAGCTGGTTCACCTTTCATTCACTTACTGTGGTTTTGACATCAGTCAAGTTTTTCTCCATTAGGTCCAGTCTTAAGTCTATGCTAGCCTTGTTGAGCTTCATTTCATTTACATCTTTTTTGACAGCTTCCATTTCAACCATCATCCTGGTCATGATCTCATTGCAGTTATGACCAGGAGTTATTTTATTCTCCCTTGGGGGTTGTGGTTTTGTCTCCCCTGTGATCTCACTGGCCTCTTCCATTGTGGGACTAGGTGTCCTAGGTTGGGGAGTCTCAGCCTGTATTGCTGTGGTTTTTTTTCACATTGGTTTCTGCCCATTTCTTGAAAAGGGTCTAGTTTTCTTGTTGTGGGGGCCACTACAAGATTTCAGTTGGTATGCTGGGCTTGTTCTGTTCCATGTACTATTTGTGTTTGGGTTAGTGTTGTAACTACAAATGCATTAGTTGCAGAGGTTATGGGTATGACAGCTGTTCTGGATTAGTATATGGTATACAATATAGTATGGGGCTCTGAGATCTTCTCTGCGTGTAGAAACCATTGTGTGTTTCTACTGGGGCTCAGGGGTATTCAGAGCAGGTCTACTTGCTCCTCTCCCCCCTCCTTATCCCAGCAGGGTGGGTTTTGAGATCTCCTTTTTACCCCTCAGGCACATGCCTGAGAGGGAGCTTTTGCTCTCAATTTGGAATTGGAGTGAGGCCCTTTGGGGGTGCCATTTGGCATGTTCTGTCTGGAACAATGTTACACCACTAGGTTTAAGCTCATCCAGTATCTCTCCTGTCTGAGGCGTTCTGTCCTCAGGCAGGTTCTATCATTCATCAGACTAGAATGTCCTGCTCCTGAATGGTTAGGCTGTGAGCCTCTGCATTGCCTCCTCCCCCCAGGGGAACTGCAGGCGCTATTCCCTTTTGTGTTCCCTGGAGTTCCAGGCCTTTATACACTCATCGCGCTTTTTGGTCTTTACAAGGTTAGAACTCCCCGAACCTGAATACTCCTGCTGTGTGCCACTGTGCAGGCGTCCTCCCCACCAGGGAAACTGCAGATGCTGTTCCTGTTTGTGTTCCCTGGAGCTCCCAGACCAGGCAGACCAGTGCTAGTCTCCAAAATGTAGCTCAGCTGACTGGGTTTCACCTTCCGCTTTAGGAGACAGATGCAGAGCCCACAGGGAGCACCTGCCCCCCTACACTGTATTGACTAGCTTCCTTCCTCTCACACAATCAGCACATCTTAGGAATGTACAGACCAGGTTGGAGGTAGCTGAGTCACAACTGCTTTCTCTTTGTTTCCCTGTAGCTCAGTGGTCTGGGCAGTGGCCTTTGCTGTATAGTTCTGTGTCTGTGTAGGTCGGAACTGTCCATGGCGAGACTTCCTGGTCTGGGCCAGGGTATAGATGCTGGAGTTGCTGGCTGGAAGCTTTGCAGTGCCGTTGAACTGTCACTTCACCAGGTGTTTGAGGGTGACAGCTCACCCGCCAGTTCCCTCAACTCCCTGCACTCAGACACCTCAGGCTCCCATAATCAATTTTTTAATAAAATAAGAGTACACGGGCTGGAGAGATGGCTCAGCGGTTAAGGCACTTGCCTCCAGTGCCTAAAGCCCTGGGTTCAATTCCCCAGGACCCACATATGCCAGACCCACAAGGTGGTGGCCCTGGTGCGCTCTCTCTCTCTCTCTCTCTCTCTCTCTCTCTCTCTCTCAATCTCTGCTTGAAAATGAATAAATAAAATATTAAAAAAAGAAAGTGAATCAATAAAATATTTAAAAAAAAAAGAGTACACATTATAGAATATAGCCATTTGTGTGCAGTTTGCATTAATAGTCTTTTTTGTTCTTTAACTCAGGAAAGAGAAACAGAAATTTCTCACGTGTCTGAGTCCCTACTGGAACAGAGGGTGGAGTTCAGCATTTCTCTGCCAAACCAGAGGTTCAAGGCAGAGCTTGCTGACTCCAGGTCCCCATACTACCAGGAGCTGGCAGGACAGGCCCAAATGCAGGTGAGTGGACCCAGCCTACACACCAACATCCAACATGACCATTGCAATGCTTCTGGGAGCCAACAGGACATGTGGGCTTGGCTTCTAGTTCTGACTTCTTATGGCCATTTTAACCATGAAAAAGGAAGCAGCTGCTGCAGTAAGTTCCAAAACATTCGAACAAATTATTCCGTTCAGCTTTGCAGCGTGTCAATATTATTTACACCTAGATTTTCTTTCAGTGTTTAGTAGATTTTCAAATCTCATTTAACTGAAAGCCACAGATAATCTATTTATGAAAACAGCCATTTTGATAATAGTTTCGTGAGTATACACTTTTTTAAATTTAATTGAAATATATACATTAAATATGTTCATCTTTTTATGTTAATTATACACCAAATAAATAGATTAAAATTTTAGAAGGAACAACAACAAAAAAAAAACTTTGAAAATCCAGCTGTGGTGGAACATGCCTTTAGTCCCAGCACTCAAGCGGCTGAGCTAGGAGGCTGTAAGTTCATAGCCAGCCTGGGGCTACAAAATGAGTTCCAGCTCAGCCTGGGCTAGAGCGAGACCATGTCTCCATGGAAACAAAAAAACTTTTAGAAGGATAAAATTAAATGACCACATAGATGTAGACCAAGTAGAGAATATGCTGTGTTGAAATACAAATTTTCAATTCATAATACTTTGTCTCTATTAATATCTCTACTTTGGTAAGTTATCTTCACCACTATACCACCAACACTACCTTTAATAAGATGCAATTTAAAGATGTGACATTTGCATATGTGATCCTTGTATTGTCCACTAGTCCATGACTAAAGCTGGAGTCAGCATCACCGCACCTTTGCCTCTGGTTCAATTCAAAGGCTCTATGAGGCTGAGTGTCGCATCTATGCACCAGGAGAAGCCCCTGCTTCTCTTCCCAGCCTCACCTTACCCCCTTCGTTATTATCCCTCTCACTTCTACTTTCCAAAAATACAAACTATTTGCAAATTTTTCTCACATTTGGCCTTCAGTTATCTTGCCTTCTTGGTCAAGATGGCCCTTCCCCATGTGTCTGTCACTCTAGACATTTTGTTGTAGAAAGCCATTCTGGGTTCAGGACCTCTCTGCTGGGCTCAGTAGTACCCAGTGCACACTTCTGTCACAGCTCTGATCACACTGGCTTGTTTGTAACCTATGCTCTTTCTGTGCCTCTTCCTCCCTCCTCACCTGTTACTCACTACCAGCACTTCTGGGCTTCTTGAGAGTTGCGTCTGTTTGTTTCCTCTCTAAAGCTCAACCCTCAGTGCAAAGCTTGGGACTATAACTGTTGTAATCACAGATGGAAAACGGTGCAAGATGGTATGACCACAGACCACGTTTATGGGCAGTCTGGGAACACACAAATCTTTCTCAGTATGACTGGAAGCACAAGGCCTTGCTTCCCATACATGGAGAATTCACTACTCATCGCCTCTCATCCACTGAGCAGATACACGCGTGAGGCATTCTTAAGCTCTAACTCCCTCCATCCTCCAAAGCCAATAAAATACAAGGCACCATTTCCGAAAAGTTCAAAGGGACGATTGCTCATCAGGTGCTATGAACCATGTACCTAAGTGTGGAATTTAGAATGGACTAAAGAATCATTTGTTAATGAACCCTTCTGGTATCTGAAACTTTGTTTTCCTTGATATGGCTGGAGTATCTCGAGTTAGATAATTGACCACGAACTCTTCACTGGCCTGTTTTTTTTTTTTTAATTTTCTAAACATCTAGAACAATGTAATTTTAAAACACAATGTTTTAGAAACCTAAGCTTTATTCCTGCTTCTGGTAAGAATTAACCGTGAGAATTTAGGGGGAGCTTACCTTCCCTGGATTCCTCACGTGGAAGTTAAAGATGGCCTCAAAGTTCTTTTCCAAACCTAGTTCTTTTGTGTAAAGAAATAATGGCTGGCATTATTTCTAATGCATTACATGAAGTAACCCACTTAACTTCACACAAACCTTTAAGTAATATCATTCCCCTTCATATGAGTGAGGAAACTGAGGCAGAGAAGACTATATAATATTCCCAGCTGAGGACTTGGCCTCTACCTGAAAAGCCTAGATTCCAGCCCAGACAGTCTGAGGCCAGCCAGTACCTGGCTACTACTCTATTTTCCACAAGTAAATATCTGTGGGGGTAGAATGACTACATTGCCTATCTACCCTCTGGAAAGCTTACTATATAGATAGATAAATAAATAAATATAAATAAATAGATGTTCATGTTCAGCCTTGATCCAAGGGTGGGTGACCTCAGTTGGGTCAGCTATAGGACCACCCGGAGGCCTGCCACGGGAAATCCAACCAGCCCACCCAGCACCTGCATCAGCACAGCTATTCCAGTCTAATTGGGAATTAATGGACAATGCTTTTCAGTGATTTGATTTCCACAAGAAACCGAACAAGCAATTTAATACAAATGTCAAAAATAATCACCCGGTTATTGTCTGAAAGGCTTTCTCCTGCGCCAGCTTTCAGGGTATGAGCTCAGCCCCGTTAGCATCCATTCTGGCAGAATCAGGGAGATCCTTGTGCATTGAGTATTAATAAGGTTAACCGGGCACTTAATTAGCAACTTAGTGGTTAATGTTTCCTGATTGGAGGCTCCCCCAGAGGATTAGTTAGCAGAATTAACTGAAGGCTTTTGTCATCCTATCTCAAGGGCCCCAGACACTATCTTCACCCTGCAGAGCAAGGCTGATCCTTAAGCAAAGGCAGACAGGTTCAAGAAGCGGTCATGAGCATCAGCACCCTCCAGCGGGGCACAGCCAGCGCCCTGGAGCGCTCCTGCAGGGGAAGGAGGTCACATGCCCTCCCCAGGGCATCCCTGCTACTACTGCCCTTCCAGAGACACTGCTTGTCTGACTGCTGGATATGATGGGGGTCTCACCTCAGCTCACACCTAAGTCACTCCTGGTGCTGTTGGTGTGGTGCTTTGAGGGGGCAGCTTCAATGATTCCCTGGGGCCACAGGAGGCCAGAGCAGACCTAAAGCATGAGCTAGCTCAGCCAGCCTTTCCAGGCCTGCTGCAGAGACCAGCCCTGCAGAACCAAACCTCCGGGTTCTTCTCTGCGAGGCCCAGGACCAAGGCCAGCCCTGAAGAACCAAGCCTCTGGGTTCTTCTCTGCTAAGCCCAGGACAGGGGAGCAGGAGGAGGCACACAGGTTACTTGCCCAGGGCCTCTGGCCCCATCTCAGGGCAAGCCCTCATTCTGTCTACCCACGGAGTGTTTGTTGACTGTAGGAGCCGGCTTGGCCCTGGTCACCAGAAGTGCGGGGAGGTCACTGGGGAAGGAAGAGAAACCTTGGTTCTCCACCTCTCCTGCTTTCCTTCCATCATAAAGCATTGAGGACTCTCTGCTCCGTATGTGCCAGACACTGGTTGCTTGTTAGTTGTCCCACACAGTCACCTTGTGACATAGGTTTGTTATCCATTGTGGCTAACAGACCACAATTCAAAGATTAGGCGTAAACTCAAGGCTGTGCAGCTAAAAGGTAATAACACTGATGTTTAAACCAGGCCTGCGCATGTCACTCCTTATCACACAGAAGTAAGCTGCTCTCATCATCACAGTTTCTACAGATTCACGAAATGAAGACTATTTTTAACATCTTTATTCAATAGTTATATGAGCTAATCTTGTGGTGGTACCCCCATTTCTCTCCTGCCTGTCCCCAAACCACTGGAGGCCCTCCTCAGTGGACATACTGGATCAGTCCATGGGATAAGGGGATATTTTTAATATTGGCACAAGAAAATATAATCAAAAGGTTAAAACGTCTGATGGGAAAACAACAGTCCCTAATACAGAGGACAGAGATTTGGGGGTCCTCTGCTCATTTCAGACATGTGACAAAGCAGTGCCCAGAGAACAAGTGCCTACTGTCTGCCAGAGGCTAAGAGCAAGGCAGCTAAAAGTTGAATAAAGAAGACATCACTCCCAAGGTCAAAGGGCATGATCTCTGTGAGAGAAATGAAATGCACCTCCCAGGCCTGTTGTGCTGTCCCTAACAAACAGATGTGGCCCAGGAGAGAGAAGAAACAAGTGCCTCTGACTCTGGAGCTCTGTAAGTGTTCATCAGGAGAGAAAGGGCTCAGGCTGGCTTTGAACACGGGGAAGCAGTCATTGAATAGACGATGGAAACTACTGCATTGTGGGCTGAGAGAAAATGAGCCTTGGGGTCTGGGGAAACAGAAAGGCGTGTGTGTGGGGAGTGGTTGGGCTCGGCTTGGCGTCCCTAGAGGACAGGAAGTGCAGACAGAAGGCAGAGGGGTACAGATTCAGGAGGGTCGTAAATGGCGTTCTAAACAACTGGCCCTAGTTCGTTGGTCAGGGAGATCCATTACAGGATTTTTAATAAAGAGAAAACCCGCCTAGAAAACCATCCCCTTCCTCAGACTCTCTTGCTCCCCGCCTTCCTGCATGAAAGCCTGAGGAGGCTGTGCTGGTTACTTGACCATCCTCTGGACAGGGAACAGGAAGTGGGCAGGATGGCTCAGTGAGAGCCGGAGGGGAGCTAGAACAGCACCTGTAAGCTTCCTTCATCAGAGACTCACTCTCAAGAACAAATTAATGAAGAAAACATTGTGACTTCGACATACATCTAAGAGGAAATCTATCAAAATTAGAATGTTTCTACCACTTGATTTAGGCACAACAGCCATTTTGAATTAATTCATTTAACGTTATGTGTTCTAAGTTATCTAATTCAACTCGGAAAATATGGTTACCTATATAGTCAGAAAGTTCATATTTCTCAGTGTAAATGAAAATAACCAAAAGGGTCCCTCAAAACACCCCAAAGTTATTTCATATTGCATGTAAAATAACCATTAAAGCAGCTCAGAACTGCTCAAATATAACTTTTAAATAAGGACCAAAACACTGGACCTTAGAAATAACTGAGAACAAGGAGTCTGAATTCTTTCATTGTTTCAGTTTTCCATTTCCGTTTGCCACCTACCTCCTTAAAAGTGCTTTTCCATTTGATAACTTCTGACCCAGAAGGACCAAAGGATATTTCATATATTTTTTTGTCTCTGCAGTTGCAAAAGACACTTAAGAAAATTCCAGGATTCAAGGAAATCCATGTGTTAGGATTTAGGTAAGTAAGAGAATCCAGCTCCTCAACTTCCTCCCTGTCCTCCTTTGAATGTGATGTCCTGAGGATTCTAAGGTCTCCCTTCCCTGAGTTGTTTAGCTCTGTCATGTCCTGGGGACTGAATACATTTCGGATAAAAGAGCTGGCTAATTAGAACAGGACTCCGTGAAGCTTAAGGGCAGCCTGACTGCACAGGAGCTGCATTGCTGCTTCGGGAGTTGGAAATGTTGCCCTCTACAAAGTACCTGTTGGCCGACCTTGGCAAATACCTCAGGAGAGGCAGATCAGAAAAGGGAGCACTTAATTGCCCTGGTGTTTGATTGCCTTGTTTTCTGCCTGAGGCTCAGTCTCATGTTCTTATTCTGACAAATCCTCTTACCCAAGAGACACAGACGCATCTAATGCAGAGTGGGTCCTGTGCAGAGAGGTGGAAGGAATAGGCGTGGACTTCCCAAAATATACCTTTATTTTATTTTATGAACTATAGTGATGTGTTGATACCCAAAAATAATAAAAAAAAAACTTCAGTAAACATATGGAAGCTTAAAAGAACGCCACACTGAAACATGAGTGTTGACACAGCGGGTCTGTAGCCATGACTGCAGGTTCCTGAGTCTTGGCAGGATTCTTCCATCAGTTGGTTAGTTCTCATGTCACCCATCAACAGACAGGATCAAAAGATGGTCTTCTTCACAATGTGCTTCATGATAGATGCCGGCCCTGGTGGGAGCTGTGGGAGATCCATGCAGAGAGAGCAGCCCTTCCCTCGCCTGGGTTCCTCAGGCTCCTTCACCATCTGGTCTTGGAGCCAGAGGACGCCTGCACTTGCACAGGGCAGGTATGCCTGCAGGGACGTCAGGCCCCTCTGGTTCATATAGGTCCCTGTGCAGCTGCCAGGCCCCTCTGATTCGCGTAGGTCCAGAAGAAGGAAACAGGAAAATGCACGTGACGTGAGTCCTAGCACTTACCAAAGCAAGCGGACTTTATGTCAAGGAGCCGCTCTGCAGTATTTCAAGTGAAATCAGATGGATTAGAGAAAAATAAAAGGTGATAGGGAAATATTTTGCATAGATGGCAAGATCTTCTGAATAAACTACTGCAGTTAAAGAACAAATTTTTAATCTAAAGCTGCAAGAAATAATGGCAACGGTTCTCCTGGTGAATGATTAAATGTTATCACCTCACTTCAATAAATGAAAATCCAATTTTAAAAAAATCTATTTCAGAAGAAAACCAACATGTTAGGTGATGCAATTTCCCAAGGTAAAGTGTTTAAAGATATATCCCTGAAAACAATCTTTCCCAAGTATTTTTCTCTGTAAGGATTTATGCTTATTTTGCCAAAGATGTTTATAGAGTAGTTTGATCACATTTTGCCAATGATTTCTTTTGGCCCCTGACTACAATAAATGATATGCTTACGAGAAGGACAAACTGGGTTATTGATAACAAATGCTTGGGATATTGTGAAATAACTTATGCAGGAAATTGCTTTCTTGAGAGACAAGAAACCCACAGAAGATTCAAACCCCTGTGAGTCTCAGTACTATCTTTCTCTGGCTCATGTGTGGGAAAGCTGGGTTTGTAATTTCACAAGTCCTTTCATATCAGCAACTTATTTAGGTTATCAACATGACTAGAAAGTACTTAGAACTCTCTTGGGAGTACAATTTTCAGGATGAACAGTAAAAGACTCACTGTAAATAAAAGCTATTTATTTGCTTTATCTCTTTTAGCAAAGGTATGAAACTATTTAAAAGCATTCAATTTACTTGGAAAGCACAGGTTGGCACATAAATGCTCATAGCATCTTAATTTTTTTTTTTTTTTTGGTTTTCCGAGGTAGGGTCTCACTCTAGCCCAGGCTGACCTGGAATTCACTCTGTAGTCTCAGTGTGGCCTTGAACTCATGGCGATCCTCCTACCTCTGCCTCCGGAGTGCTGGGATTAAAGGCCACGCCCAGCCGCATCTTAATTTTTAATAGCCAAGAACTAGTAACAAGCCAACTAACTGCCCATCAACAGAGCAATAGACAAACAATTCTAACACATTCTTAGTATAAACGTCTCCTCAAGAAAGAAATAAGTTGGAATTTGTAACAACATGGATATTCCTAAAAGTAACTAACTACGCTGAATGAAGACACCATAGGATTATGATTCTACTTAAATTCTAGAAAACACAAACACAACATACCAGCATTTGCTAAGAGATGGTGAGGCAGACAGTGTGGGAGAGAAGGGTTATGAAGGGCAGGATAAAGCTTTGGAGGTGATAAAATGCTCCTTATCTTCATTGTAATGATATTGCCCTTCAATATTTACCTGAAATATTCCCAGTTTGTTTATGCAATAACATGCCAATGTTGTAGAAATATCTGGTAATAAACAGACAAAGCCTTTGCAGCAAGAGGAGAGGGGAGTTTAATTTTCATCCGGGCCCGGGGTCCAAGCATAAATGCATGGCCATGAACCCCAGTTACAAAGATATTCTATAGTCCATACAGAGTAGGGTTTATGCAAATTACCATTATCTAGTAGCTCACACATTTACAATAGGTCTCAGGAAATTCAGGTATTCTCCCCAGGTATTCTCCGGCCTTGTCTCTCCTAATTTCCTTATCACAGTTAAAGCAATTACTTTTGTCTCACTGAACTTCAA
>PVHP010049178.1:0-12261 GCA_004024765.1 Zapus hudsonius
GGCAAGGGCTCTCCCACTGAACCACTTCTCGGGCATCTAAGGACTTCACATCTCCTGACTCTGCTTCCTCCTCAGAGCAGCGTCAGTTCTGCCAGGTTACAGTCTCTGTGTGTGACGGAGGAAACTCCCAGACACTAAGAGAATGCTTCATTTAATAGGCAATTTTTATATGGGATGCGGCTTCAATTTCTTTTAAGTTTTTACTTATTTATTTGAAAGCAGAGAGAGAGAGAGGGAGGGAGAGAGAGTGTGTGAATGGGCATGCCAGGGCCTCTTGCCACTGCTAACAAACTCCATGACATTCTGTGCATCTAGCTTTATGTGGGTACTGGGGAATCGAACCCAGGTCGTCGAGCTTTGCAAGCAAGTGCCTTTAACCACTGAGCCATCTCTCCAGCCCCCAATTTTTTAAATTGATAGATTTGTATAATCAAGACTGTCCAGAATAAATGGCTGCAACTTCAAGGCCAGCCTGAGCTACTATTGTAGTCAGCTTTCTCTTTGCTGCTCAGAAAAGAACCCAACTAAAAGCAGTCTGTGGAGGAATGGGTTTATTTTGGCTTACAGACTGGAGAGGAAGCTCCATGATGGCAGGGAAAACGATGACATGAGCAGGGGGTGGACATCACCTCCTGGCCAACATCAGGTGGACAACAGCAGCAAGAGAGTGTGCCACACACTGGCTAAGGGAAGCTGGCTAGAATCCCATCAGCCCGCCCCCAACAACACACCTCCAACAAGGTTCCAATTCCAAAACTACCATCACTTGGAGATTGAGCGTTCAGGACACATTTGTTTGTGGGGGACATCTGATACCGTGATCAAACCATCACAGCTACCTAAGTGAGATCCTGTCTCCAATATATATATGAAGACCCTAATGAAGGCCCAGTGAGGACTGTGGCCAAGTGTTCCTTCTTAATTCATATCTGAGCCTCAGCACATGGTTGGTGCTCCAAACATTGGAATGAACAAAAAGATAAATCCAGTCAGAAAAAGACAGAACTAAATGGAATGAGACCAACACCCCCAGGGTCTAACCAAAGGAAGCATGCCTCCACTGGGGGAAAAAGAAGTTCCGAGTGGGAACAGTTCCTCAGACCACCACCCCTTCTAGCACGGCCAGAGCCTTCTGAGGGCCCAGTGAGCTCCGAAGAGCGGGGTCGGGGTCCAAATCTGAAGACGCCTGTCCTGGGCCTTTTAAAATCAGTAATTGGCTTGGAGGTAGTGACTGATTCTAAATATTTGGACAGGATGATGGGCATCTTCTGCAGACAGACAGAAGGACCCCTCAGTATACAGAAGGATGGTATCAAGGTGCAAGGGTGGTGGGCACAGCATGAAACCCTGACTCTGAGTGAGACCCCCCCCCCACTGGGCTCTCTGGGGCCGATGGGAACAGTGGCCTACAATTTCCTAAGAGGACCAAGCATGGATGTGCTCCTGTAAGGCAAGGAGGATCTCAGCCGCAACCCTGGGAGGGCACTGCAGATGAGCCAGGTGGGCCCTGGGGAGATGGGGGGAAGCTCTTCAGTGTGCTCAGGGCTCAGTCCCCGAAGTGCTGGCTTTGCAGAAGGAAGGTGGCCGTGAGCCAAGGAAAGCTGGAAATGGCAGGGTGTGAATTCCCCACAAGGCCCTGGGAAGGAAGGCAGCTTGTCAACACTTGGGATTCTCTCAGTAAAACCCACACCATACTTGTAACCTGCGCAACTAGAAGGGAAGAAATGCGCCTGGTTTTAAGAGACTAACAAGAAATAAAAACAAAATTCAAGTTTAAAATACCAGACCCAAGAAAACTCGTTTCTTTCTTTACAAGAGCCTTTCTCTTGTAGCTGAGATTTTTGTTTGTGTTTCTGGTTTTTTGAGGTAGTAAGCTGAGATTTTTAGGTGTGCTGAAAGTGTGACAAGAAAAACCCAAACCACACACACACACAAAACCTCTTGCTGAATTTCTCTTTCACGTCTATTTTTTCCCTCACTTCATAAAACCAGTTTTAATGGCTGGCGTGCTATTCATGGTGCCGACCAGACATAAATTTTGCTTTTTCTTGTGTTAGCACAATTGCTTGGAAGGATTATGACAGTCGCCTCTGTTAAAATGCTTTTTCTTTCAGCAGGTTCTTTAAAACAAAGGGAGACTCAGCCAATCACAAACCTCCAGACCCACGCCGGCTCCCTCGCCTAATCCAGAACCAGGAGAGGGTAATTTGATTAAACGGAGACCCTAATTTATTTGGCTTTCGTTCTGGACCAACCTCTCTGTAATAGAGTGCTGTCGCCCCCAATTGTTTGATGAAAATTAAAGTGACATAAATACCATGAGCAGCTTTCTCTCTTCAATACCTCCCGGCCAGCGGCCCAGGCGTCCCTCCTGTCACCAGCCTGGCCGGCAAGTGACAAGAGCTCCTTGAAGGACGCGGACCCCCGCCCTCAGCCCATCATCCCCGCTCAATGGGTCCCGTTGACAAGGTGCCCATACCTTTCTCCTGGCCTGCTCTCTGGACAAAGCTAAATACTGTTTTATTAGCAATCAATGGCTGTTAATCCAAACCGATTTCACAAATCCTCTGAGCCCAAGCTGATTAAAAATACGCATTTTTCTGAGCCCACTAAATCTTAAATTTCACTTCTCTCACCCTGATGGCGTGGCCTTTTAGCCAGTGAATGAAACTCAAAGGCACAAGGGTCAATGGCTTTCAAGGACTTAAGAATCAAACTGAAGAAGGGTCCTGGGGACGGGCTAGTGACACCAACATGTACCATTTTATATGGTGTGAGGATGACGCTAACTATCGATGGAAGGACTTGTGTTTGAAATCTTACCCTCTTTCTTCTTCTCTAATAGTTCAAATTCAAAAACAAACTGCAGCAGCTACTCTGTATCCCAGAGACAGTTCTCTGGAAGCTGTACTTTGTTTGGTGGCCATCTGGCAAGAGAAAAGATGGGCCTCTCTTCTAAGAATATGGCCGCAAGCTAGGAATTGGAGGAGCTCCTTTCCAGAAAAGAGGGGCTGAATTCCCACCATGAGTCCCCTGCCCAGGAACTAGTCAGAGGGATGTACTTGATGCAGCAGAGGTCCCCTTGGATGCATGAACAGCAGAGGCAAATTCCTAGTTACTTTGAAGTTTTATTAAAATCTAGACTCATGAGGGCTGGAGAGATGGCTTAGCAGTTAAAGGCACTTGCTTACAAAGCCCGAAAGGCCAAAATTCCTTTCCTCGATGCCCAAAGCTTTTTAATTAAATATTTTATTTATTCATTTTCAAGCAGAGAAATACAGAGAGAGAGAGAGAGAGAGAGAGAGAGAGAGAGAGAGAGAGAGAGAAAGAGAGCACCAGGGCCACCACCTTGTGGGTCTGGCATATGTGGGTACTGGGGAATTGAACCCAGGGCCTTAGGCACTGGAGGCAAGTGCCTTAACCACTGAGCCATTTCTCCAGCCTGATGCCCAAAACCTTTGATGCACAAAGTGGTGCATGTATCTGAAGTTCATTTGCAGTGGCACGTCCATCCTCTCCCCCCACCCAATGAATAATATTAAAAAAAAAAAACCCTAGGCCCGTGAAGTTCATCTTCACCAACACCCCAAAACTAGTTAATAATACTGGGCCGAGGAAAGGAGGGGACATAGGAGGGGTAATTTTTAAAGATGCTATAAATAAGCCATCTGGAAACCTACTTACTTGCCATATAGATATATATATATATATATATATATATTTTTTTTTTAAGTTTGGGCGGAAGTAACCTGTAGGGGTGGATAATGGTGTGCCCAGAAGCCACTGATTGTTACAAGAAAATTTCAGGTTAGATATGGGATACCTTCCAGTGAGTTGTTGGCAGGGAGTTTCCCCATACCCCCAAAACATTACAGGCTATTCCCAAGGAACTTGGTTGTTCACCACAACTAGATGGTAAGACCTTACTGCTAAACGGGGTGTGGTGGTGCACGCCTTTAATCCCAGCACTTGGGAGGCAGAAGTAGGAGGATTGCCGTGAGTTCAAAGCCAGCCTGCGACTACATAGTGAATTCCAGGTCAGCCTGGGCTAGAGAGACTCTATCTCGAGAAACAAAACAAACAAACAAAGACCTTACTGCTGAAGACACCACATGCTTGGGCTGCGGGACACGAAGAAATCGAGCTAGACTTGAGCTGGAAGCTTCCTCCCTGTTGACTGGCTGTCATAGTACTGGAAAGCAGACCCTGCAAGCTAACAGCTATCGGGCCAGGCCAAACGTGCTAACTGGTGCAATGGTAGCATGTCTATTTTGGGGAAAACAACCGCTTTCTGATTGGATTTGAGGCCAGCTCCACAGGACGGAATTCCTGCTAATATGGAAAATCTCATCAAAAGCCTATGGCTGGGGAGGTGATAAGCATTGTTTGGCTAGAGGCATGTGTTCTGCCCACCGAACTGCCTTCTAACTACTGGTGTTTATGTCTATATGTTAATGCTACTCTAGCTTTTGGTTAGAGAAGCTTCTCTTTTCAGGTGGCCGAGATCACAGGGGTGACTCAAAACTCAGCACTGAGGAACATGTCCAGCACACCCTCCAAGGCAGGGGGCCATTGTGAAAGGAGTGTAAAAAGAATCCAGCTATGGGGAGGCATGTTTTCAATGCTGTCTTCCAGGCACAAAATAGCCATTGCTTTCACGGTGATGTCACTACCTGCGTAGGACCTGCATGGCATGAGGGAGGGAAAGAGAAGAGGGATGAGTTGAAAGGAAGCAGGGGTTCAGTGGAGGGGGAACATGGAGGGGGAGGGTCTAGCTTTCCATTCCATAAATGGTGTCAACCATGTCTGTGCTTCAAGGTTTTGCTCCTGTATCCCCTTTTACCTCAACCTTAAACCAGATCAGAACACAGATATGGACAAGGCCATCCGTCCTGCTGGGCATCTCTTCCTTTGGTGTTCGCTTGGAGATGGGAGAAAGTGATTTCTTAGAGAAACAGGTGTGCACAGAAAAGTCAAATCCAACAGCTACAGAGGATTCCTGGGTCAGTGGCTACATTCATTTTTCTTTTCTGCTTCACAAAGACTTCTGCAGGTGGGAGGGCACTTGGGGTCATTCCACAGAAGCTGGCCCACACACTCGAGCTTACCTAGGTTTCCAAACAAGGCAATCTGGATTTGTCCCTTGGCACCATCTATGACCTCACCCCTGTGCAAGGTCCCTCCTGGACATCAGACCCAATAATGATTAGAACAGGGCTGGGCAGTCTTTTCCTGTAAGGGACCAGATAATCGACCTGTGTTTATGGATACTAACATTTGCAGTTGGAATTTTACTGGGAATGACATATTATTCTTCAAATTTTTTAAGTAGCTCACAGCCAGACAAAAATTGCTGATGGGTGGCATTTGGCTTTCAGACTAGAGCCTGCAAACTCCCAGGTTAACAGAATACATTATTAGAGTCTGAAGCCACATGATCACAAATGGTGCAGTGGCTGCACCAGTCCCAGTGGCATCCCTACGTCATCAACAGAGCCCAAGAGCCCAGATTGCTGGAGACACACGAAGAGGCAGAAGCACAGAGCTCACAGGAGAAGACGCATTCTTCTCGGTGGTTTGGTCTTCAGTCAGTGTCCTTGGTTTCCAAGGCCATCTCAGCTCCCACTGGAGCCACGGTTCTCAGAAAGCCAGCAGGTGAAGAGGAGGAACACATAACAGTGTCTCCCAAAGCAAGTCCTGCAGGGCTGCTGTGCCCATGTCTCTAAGGAGCCTCAGATAGCACAGGCTCCGAGCATCTGGCCTCAGAGGTCTGATGTAGCCGGTGTGGCTTGGGGCCAATTCAGGAAGCTTGGCACTGACTGCACAACCTTGGCCTGGGCATCTGGTCTGTCACCACACGACAGTCAAAGCTAAAAGGCTTATTCCAAGCATCAGTTCCAATGGAAATATGATGGACTGAACTTTATAGATTACAATAAGTTCCCCTCTCTTCCCCCAGAGTGCAAATGTCAGAGTTCTAAGCTCTTGGGAAACGGGATAAATGCAGATGTAATTAGTTACGATGGGGCCGTGATGAGTGGGCCCCCTCATCCTTTATAAACTGGTGTACTCCTAAAAAGAGAGAGAACAGACATGCATATGTGCACACAGGGGAAATGCCACGTGCAAGGCTGACCATCTCGAAGCCACAGAGAATCTTTTATGTACTTACTAATTACTTTTATTATTGCAAACTGTGGGGTTTTCTGTTTGTTTGGGTTTGGTTTTTCGAGGTAGGATTTCACTCTGGCCCAGGCTGACCTGGAATTCACTATGTAGTCTCAGGGGGGCCTCGAACTCACGGCAATCCTCCTATCTCTACCCTTCCAAGTGCTGGGATTAAAGGTATACACCACCATGCCCAGCTTTCAAAGTGATTTTTATTTGTGTGTGTATATATGAGTGTGTACGTGTACTTGTGTGTGTGGTGCACACATGACAGCCTGTGTGTGGAGGCCAGAGGACAACCATGGGGTGTTTATCTGCTCCTACTTTGCTTCCAGGAAGGTTCCTCTCTTGATTTTGCCACTGGATTCCCCTGGCTCTCCCTCCCATTGTCATCAGCATGTTGGGATTACAGACACGGGAGCCACTTTGCATCTGGCTCATTGGCGAGTCATAAGAAGGGTCTAACTCGGGTAGACAGACTCACAAGCAAGCACCCTTAACCACTGAGCCATCTCCCCAGCCCCCACCGAGCTGATTTTAAAGAACAGAAGCTACTGAGTGACATAAGCATGAAGAACCACTTCCACTGGAGAAAAAAAAAAAAAAAAGAAACAACCAAAAACCTATTTTCCTCTGACTGAAGTTGCATTATACAATTTAAATGGAACCATTATAATCTCCCCTGAGACGCTCCGTGAGATTTACTTCCATCACGAAATCAACTGCTCTAAGCAGAGGACTGATCGTTTTGCTGAGTCATCACCAAAGCCAGGCTGGCACCTGGGCCCAGAGACCTACAGTGCACTGGGCAAAGCTCCTCAGTGTGTCTGAAGGGCACATCTCTTGTGACTGTCCCTGGGACGGAAATGACTGCCCTGGCTGCTGAGACCACCCTTTCCAGATGAGAAAATGCAATCCCAGTTAAAATCAAACTTCTGCATACTCCAGTTCTCAGCTCAAAGCTCAAACCCAGAGGTGTTCCAGGGTGGACATGCCGAGCTGTCCAGATGTGGAGGTCCAACTCCACTGAAAGCAGATATATAGAATGATCTGCTGGACCACCAAGAAGCCCAGGGAAATGCAACGGAGCCCACTACTCAGCTGTAGAAACGACATCTCTTAACCACACCCGCTGCTGCAGGAGCTCGTGCCTGGAGTACAAACCACAGGGAGAGCCGAGGGCAGGATCACCAACTTGCACATCCAGTATGTGACTCTCCAGCAAGCAGCTAAATTCTGCCTCCAGGACAAACTACAGTCAAGGTACAGATTAAGGAAGAGGTATTAACATTTACCGAGGACCTACGTTATCAGCCATGACTATCAAGCATGTAGTAAACCATAGCGTCTGGATAAGAGATGATTCGATTTAGAAGACCATTAAGAAGAAAACGGAATGTGTGTTAGGACAGTTTTGCGTCAGTGACGGCTGAGTCATCCCCAGGGCTGAATCACTGCTGGACACTGAGTCACCATGGAAGCCGCCCGCATCCTGAATCGTGCGTGCCTCTAGCTCAGAAGTTTATAGCCTGCTGTGAAAGTGGGTTGAAATAGGAGTGACAGAGAACACTTCAAGTGTGAGACGTTTATAATGGATGGGGGGAGCCTACTGCTCCTTAGGGAGGCTGGGGTGACTGCGATATTCGCTGTGGGCAGCATGGTGTGTCCAGCACCGGGAATGACTCAGCGATGACTCTGCAGGGAAGATGAATTATCAGTAGTGTTCAGAGTATAACAAAGGGAGAGCAGATGAGGCTTACTGACATTGAAGCACTCCCGTATGCACCGAGACAATAAGCCAGAAAGGGATCTTTGATGCTATTGGCCAGTAAAAAGGGGAAGGGTCATTTCTTCCTTACCGCCCCGGCTTTACTCCTGGTGGTGCCCAGGCAGCAGAATCCAACGTCGTGACCTTGAAAGGCAGAGGCGTGGTCATCCAGCTTTTCAAAGTCCACCACTTCTTGATTCTAGACAAAGAAGGGCACCGTTGCATACGACCTCTTATTACTCCAAGAGACACAACACTCTCCTAGATTTAAAGAACTAGGTAATGCTCGTTACTGGGGGGTCTCACTGAAACAGGGGTCATTTCATAACCACTTCATGTCAATTTTGCCAAATTCACTTTCTTTCACCAAAAAGCAATTAACCTAGGGCTGGGGTTTGAGCTCAGTGCCAGAACACTTGCCCAGCATGTGGGAGGCCCTGGGCTGGACCCTCAGCACTGAAACAAAAATCTAAACTAAAAATCAACAATGCACATATATGTCTATGATGCATGTGACAGGAATACTGGTAAATCAGATTTCTAAATCAAGGTCATTTATACCTTACCTATGGGAAAATAAAAGACCTGCTTGTACCTTCCCAGAAAGGAGGCAGAAGGTACAATGTGGAGACAGGAAAGGATACTTGGGATCTCAAAGACCCAGGCTCAGATCTCCGAGCTGCTATTTCCTAGGCATTTAATAGTAACCAAGTTCTGAAGCAGAGCCTCAGTTCTGCTCAGCTGTAAAATGGGGTGATAATCTTTCCTTGAGTGTAGCTCACGAGCTACCTTCATTAAGATCGGAGAAAAGGGGCTTGGTAAAAAAGCATTAATCCTCACCAGGCATTGCACCTCTGGGTGGGGGAGAGAAGTGTCAAGGTAGAGTGGGCTGGACCAGCTGAGGCCTGCCCAGCTCTTCCAGAGAGATGAAGTACCTAAGCCCTCTCAGAAACCTGGAAATTTTGTCTGGTGGAGTCAGTTTAGGGTTTTCCAAAAGCTCAGTTACTTCATGCAGCTAAATGCTATAGGTGAGGAGGAAAGGTTGCCTTAGATCGCTTTTCCTCTGGAGGTTAGTTGAACCGAGGAGCAGGGAAAGGGCAGGTCCCTCCTCACACAGCTGAGGTTTCAGGCTATGGCTGGTGTGGGTGTGTGTGTGTGTGTGTGTGTGTGTGTTGGGGGGGTGTTCCCAGCTCTGGAAGATGCCTCCAAGGGAGGCTGTATCTCAGAGGATGTGTCAGGGGCAGTAGGTAGGCAGCAGGAGAAAGCTGTGAGGGAGAGCAAAGACACCTTCGGTACCTTACCTTCCTGTGCGTCCTCTGCCACAGCAAAGGCTTCTTGTGCCTCTGGCGTCCTGGCTTTTAGGGGCCTGCTATTGACATCAGCAGCCCCAACCACCCCCTTTTCTATGTCTAGTCAGGATTTTTCCCTTTTGGTCTGCTTTGAAGCCATACCCAGTGAATTCTCATCTTTCCTGTGTGAGTCGCCCAAAACCAGCTCCAAACCCCAAGAGCCTCCCTGGTAAAAGGAATTTGGCTGCAAGCTCACTTCTGCTGTGCAAGCTGCCTTTTCCAAAGAGAATATGTCAGTAAGCAATCGATGGCTTCCCTTACATGTGAGCCTTGGGCCTCCACTGTGAGCCTGCCACCAAGCCTGATGACTTGCTCTGGTGGCGTATGGGGCACAAGAGCTGCTTTGATGAGTAGCACATCCTTCTACCCTGTGAATAGCTAAATTGTTTCATTTAACCAAACAAAAAAAAAGTTTGCTATCTGTTCAATATTGTAGGAAGGCCTACTTGTGTAGTGAGAATGTTGCCATTTTCCTAGACTCTAGTGTGAAAGCTGGTACAGGGAAGAAACCCCTTCTCTGGGGAAGGGCAACTCTGTTCACTGGGATCTTCGATTTGATGTCCCATTGTTTTCTCAATTCTGAGAAGCACAGTACAGTAGCACTAACGTAATCATATGGGAAAAACCAGCCCTCAATTAAGGTTACAGGTTCTTGAGTCTAGATGTTGGCTATAAACCCCATGAGGGGTTTTGATTGATCATGAAAATGGGACTTTGTGCCTTAAAAGCACTTTTTTTTTCAAATAATGAGCACACCCACATGATAATGCTACTCTCACTCTTGTCTAGAGAAGCTTCTCTTTTTCAGATGGCGGTGACCACTGGGATAACTCAAGACAGCATAGTGCTGAGAAGAAATGACAGTGGAGTGTTCAGCACTGGGACATCTCTGTGACACTTCCCGAGGCTCAGGGTCTATTGTGAAGAGGTGGTGGAAAGAATGTAGGAGCCAAAGGAAGGGGAGGACTGCTTACAATGCAAACTTCCAGACACAAAACGACCTTGATATTCACAATTTCGCAGTACACATAATGGGAGGAAAAGATGATGACACCAAAACAAAACAGAGACTAATTGAGAGGGGGAAGAGACATGGGGGATCATAATGGTTTATGGTCTATAATTATGGAAGCTATCAATAAAAGTTAAAAAAAAAAAAAGAAAATGGGACTTTGGTTTTCTCCAAAGCTCAGTGGCCTTCCATGTGTCCTGGTGCCCCCATCTAGCGGGCCTGAGAGGCAGGGTCAGTGCGGGTGCTCATCTTGATAACTTCGGCTCCCGGGGAAGCTGAGGGGCTCGGGCCCAGATGTTCAAAGCAAACCTTGATTTCCTTCGCTGCCATCAGCCCTTTCTGAAGAACGTTCCTGGCCTGTATGCTAAGCGGGCAAATGACGCCACTCAAAAGCAGATGTGACTTCAGGTTCCATCAGCCAGGAGCCTTCCTTCCCCGAGGCCCATGGAATTGGACCTCGGAGGCCACCTAGCACCTGCCCACACTGAAGCAGAGGAACCTGTTTGAAACAAGCCCTGCTGAATCACACCTTTGCAAAACCACCTGAAAAGACACCTGTGGGAATCAGAGCATTTGTTTGCTCTGCATGGGAGATGTTCCTTCTGAGGCCCCACGGGGTTAGACTGCCGTTCTGGCCCCAGGGGCACACTCTGTGGTCATGGAGCATTCAGTGTACATGGAGAACAGAATCTCCGATAGTTAGGAGTTATCACCGGATTAAGTCTGGTGTATCACTTGTTTAACCATGAACATGTAACTTACAAGGAAGGCATTATTCCACTTGGAGGCACCAGCCCAGGGAACAAGAAGGGGCAGATTCTTGTGAAGAGTTCCTACCTGTCACTGACAAGACCTTTCCTTGTCTGCAAAGCCTTTCAGATTCTCTGACATTACGTGAAGCAAACAGCTAGACAAAGTAAGCACCCTGGCTGAGGAAGATGCCAGGTCCCAGGACCACCTCTGGAAGCCAATAGGCAGGTAGACCTAAGGCTGGAGGGTCACTGAAGGGTGGATCCCCACCTCCCATTTCCTTTGGAGAATTACAAAGGGCAACATCACCCCTCCACAGAGAAGAGCCTGACCAGAGGAACAAAGTCGTCTAGCTGGTTAAGAGACCACCCCGCACCTACAGACGTGTTAACAAGATGGAAGGAATAGTTTATCCCCTTAATGAAATGATGTGCAGCTGCTCACAAAACCTTGCCGGTCAGCGGAAATCCTAAGTAGGTTTGTCTTGACACCTGAGGGTTTTCTCAATTTTTTTTTTCACAATTTATCACCTTTGCTGTATCCTTCCTTGTCTAACTAAATTTTCCATGGTCCTGAGACAAAAGAACTTGACAGTATGAAATATGTCCCACAAATGCCCACTGAGACTAGACCCTACTTTAATGGGTTCTGGGCCTAGAGAAGGGCTTTGCCATGTGACTGAGGCCTACAAAGAAACCAGGTACAATCCAGGAACCCGGCTTGCTGGAGGGTTCTTCTGGACTCATCATGGCCACAGTTGCATTATTTCTCCCCATCTCCACCCTGCTCACAAGTGTCCATTCAGCTGAGAGGCATGGAACCCCCTCAGCCCCCAAAATGACGGTGGCTAAGTGGCTTCAGTCCCAGCTCGAATACCCACCACGGTTTTGTAATTTTCCTCCTGGAAGGTGAGCTTCCTCCGGCCAATGACAGTGACTTTGGAAAACAGGTTCTGACGCAGGATTTCTTTTAACAGTGCTTTGCCGGTTTCCCCGCTGGCTCCCAGAATAAAGACGGATTGATTCTGCATCTTGAAGTCTTCCCGAAGCTTCTGCAGCTCCTCCTTGTCGCCCATGCTGGGAAAATAACACCCACGGGGCTGTCACAGCTAAGGGACAGTGTGTTACCAGGGAAAGAGGGCTGTTTGCAGGCCTGGGAGATGTTGTTCCTCTCCACCTAGGGTAAGGTGCTGAGTCACCCGAGGGTCTGGGGGG
>PVHP010049179.1:0-12263 GCA_004024765.1 Zapus hudsonius
AGGAAACACAAATGGCCTTGACTCATTTAAGAAAGTGCTCAGCATCCTTAAGCATCAGGGAAATGCAAATCAAAACCACAATGAGATATCACCTCACCCCTGTCAGAATGGCAATCATAAAGAAAACCAACAACAATCGTTGCTGGCGAGGATGCGGGGAAAAAGGAACCCTCATTCACTACTGGTGGGATTGCAAACTTGTTCAACCACTATGGAAAGCAGTGTGGAGACTTCTAGACAGAATGGACATAAAACTACCAATGGACCCAGCTATCCCTCTACTAGGCATCTACCCGCAAGATGCCACATGTCAATGCAAAAAATTTTGTACAACTATATTTATAGCAGCTCAATTCATAATAGCCAAGAATTGGAATCAACCCAAATGCCCATCCATGGAGGAATGGACAGTGAAACTGTGGCATACTTACACGATGGAATTCTACTCAGCTGAAAGGAAAAATGACATATCGAAATTTAGGAAAAAATGGTGTGACTTTGAGCAGATCTTACTAAGCGAACACTCAATAGAACAGAGAATTGAACACCACATACTCTCCCTCATATGCGGTCCTTAACCAGGATAACCGTTTTCCTTATGCAGACTAGTAGAAAGAACTGAGAGGTTATAAATGTGGGGTAAGGGAAGGGGGGAGGGAAATGGCTCAAACATGAGGCAAAACCAAATTAGGTTCAAAAACATAAAATTCTCACGAGCACACTGTAACCTAAAGAGTAAGTAGTGGGCGACAACTGGTAAGGGGGCCATGAGTAGTAGGGGAGAAAGTCTGAGTCTGTGAACAATTGAGCAGTCTGACAGCCCCAGGTCCCGGCCACTAGTTCCTTCCCTCACTGAGCTGTTGACCAAAGTGACCCATGAGGTTACAAAAACAAGACAGAATTCTGTCAAGGCTCTTGAATGCCCTCCCCAGGCCTGAGGCAAAACCCTGTTGCTGAAAAACCACAGAATACCATCAATCAGCATCGAGAGACTCTTCGAGGTCTGAAATGGTAACCAGCCCCCAGATGGCAGTAAGTGCAGTGCTGGAAGACACTACACAAGCTGCCAGGGGAAGCTGAACAATGACAGCTGGTGTAAACAGACCACTGGCATAAAACACAGTCTGAGGCCATGAGTAGGTTCCTACTGGGAGAGAAAAGAAAACCAAGAAAGGAGCAATTGTGCAATAGAGGAGCCTGGGCCTGGGGGAGACAATCAACAGCTATTAAATTTGGCCAAATATTCCACTCAGTGAGGGGGAACCCTTGATTGGAACTGGGGATTCAGGGCGATATGCACTGGATCCCATACTCTTGGGCTCCCAAGAGAAGATGCACTATGCGAGTGTCTGCCGGGGAGGCTTTTGAAAATAGAAGCTAGGTAATCCAGATTGTTGTATATTTGTTAACCGATACTGACCTCATTCTCTGATGGAGATTGTGTTTGTATTTTTCAGGATACAGCGAGGGAGCTGTGGCCCATGTAACCCTACCAACTGACTGTAGGCAGAAATCTGAGATCCTGGCATGAGATGAGCTACCACAGTCATATGGAGGAGGATCCATATGGAACCCCTCAGAGAATGATTGGATGAACAAGGGAGCCACATCCATAGCCATTCATTCAACAAAAGATAAGCCAGTGTGACAGAAACCAACGAATCTCGACACAAAAACCCCTAAGCTCACAACACCAAAGCAGCCTCAATACTCACCCACCACGACTCAGGGATCTGAGCGGAAGAGGGGGCGGAAAGATTGTGAGAGCCGTGGTGGGGAAGAACATCAGAGACTTGGCAATCCTCAGTAACAACACACTCGGGTCATGAGAACCCGGCTGAAGACTGGGCTATCCATGGTCTCCTATCACAAAGACTGATACAGACGGCCCATGGAGGAGGATATCCAGCTGACTGGGGATGGGGAGGGGGAGCAACGGGGAATTGGGTATAACAACTCATGGTTGGCCCACTAAACAATGTAACTCATTATGGACAATAATGAAAAAAAAACACAAGTCTTGTGGGGATGAATTTATGTTAAACTATTGAAGGTTTCAGGGACTAGAGTTACAGTGTGTCTTCCAAATCAGAGGTCCTTCCATCCTGCAAGGGTAGGATTAAACTGAAGGACAGAGGTGGCGTTTCATCACTGACAAAGGGTACTTTCAATGAAGTCCTCATTGAGTGTCCAGACAGGCAGGCCTAAAGCATGAATGCCAGGCAAAGCCACTTCCTGCTCTTGCTGTCTGCCTTCTCTGGCATTTTAGGGAAATACATGAAGCCATTAACTTGATATATGCACTTCACATCAACACAGGGTAGTATTGGAGGCCCTTCCAGTAGTAAATATGGGGACTTTGAGGAGGGCTGAGGTTCTTTGAACTCCAGGCACAAGGACCTTTTTCCTGGCTGTCACCCATGTGCAGATGTAGTGTGAACAAATGTAGAATTCTTTCACTTCTCCCCCAGAGGATTGTGGGGGCTAATGGTAAAAAGGCCCTGGTATGCGGAGGGTACATTTTCTAAATTATGTGACTCAGTTACTGCTTCAATATCATTGCACACTCTTACAATTTTGTCTTTGCTATTTTATGACCTACTGGGCTCACTTAGAGGAAATTTTTCCCTAGCCTATACCTTGAACTAATTTCCCTGTTTTCTTCTAGTAAATTCAATTTTTTTCAGTCTACAATTAAGAATTTTGATCCATTTTGAATTGCTTTTGTTATAAGGTGAATATGATTCACTTTCAGTATTTTATATACATACGGGTATTAAGTTTCACCAGTACCATATGTTAAATAGGCTGTCTGTTCTCCAGTGTATAGTTTTGTCCCATTTATCAAGATGCAGATGGTTGCAGTTTAGCTGGGCCCTTTATTCTACTCATTGGTCTGTATATCTTTGTATGCCCATGGTTTACTATCGAACTTTATGATAAATTGAGGTTTGGATTTGTGGTATTGTCAGCATTGCTCTCTTTCTAAAAAGTTTTATTTTTTGCTTGTTTTATAAAAATATTTTTTATTTGTGAAAGACAAAGAAAGAGGCAGTCAGAAAGAGATTGACTATGGATATGCAAGGGACTCCTGCCAGCATAAATGAATTCCAGACATATGCATCACTTTGTGCATCTGGCTTTAGGTGGATACTGGGGAATCAAACCCAGGTCCTTGGGATTACAGGCTTGGCAAGCAAGCAAACACCTTTGATGACTGAGTCATTCATCTATCCCAGCATTAGTTTTAGCTTTTGTTTAGGATTACTTTGGCTATTTAGGGTCTGTTATGCTTTTGTTTGAAAAACTGGGTATTTTTCTGTAACTGTGAAGAATATCATTGGTATTTGGATAGTGATTGTGTTTTCACTTTGGATAATATAGCCATTTCATGATAATAATTTTGTTAATCCATGTGCATGGGTGTATGTGTATATGGGTTCATGTGGGACATAGTATGCACATATGTGTCAGAGGACAACCTCAGATATTAGCCCCCACCTTCTCACCTTTTTTGATGAAGTGCATCTCATCGCTCACTGCTATATTTCCAGGCTAGCTGGCCCACAAGCTTCCAGGGACTTCTCTTGTCTATCTCCTTAAGTGTACTATTATTTAGATGCTAGAACTATAGCCTCTGACTATGATACATGGGTTCTGGGGATCCATGTTTGTGCAACAAGCACTTTATCCATTGTATCATCTCCTTAGCTCCTTGAAGGATATCATAGCAAGTTTATTGTGATACAGTTCACACAGAGCTTGACTAATTTAAAGTGCATGATTCAATAAATACAGGAATGTTTTATAATATATTTCTGACTCTATAAAGATATGACTCTTTCCAATTCAATCTCTAACTTCCCTTAATCCCTGGCCCTAAACATCCATCAGTCTAATTGCTTTTTGGGGAAGGGGGTGGTAGGGTCTCACTCTGTTTCAGGATGACCTAGAATTTACTATGAAGTATAGGGGTAACCTCAAATTTATAGCAATCCTCCTGCCCTCATCTCCCAAGTGCTATGATTAAAGGAGTGCTCCACCACACCCAGTTATGTATAATTTATGTTACAATATAGTTGCCTATTTGGGACATTTTATTTATACAAATTTATATGGGATGTTGGTGACTAAATTTATTCATATAATGTGATGTTTTCATTATTTAACATGATGTCTTCAGGCTTATTCATGTTACACTCATAGCATGTGTGATTCTTTTCTATACCCAAATAACATTCCATTGTACTTGTGGGCTGATTGTTTTATTCATACATAAGTTTATGGTTTAATTTATAAATGTTGTAGAACTTTGGTTTAGCAAATATTTACGCTTGCAGTAAGTGAGCTATAGAAAGACACTTGCACATTGTGCATATCAATTTGTTTTCATGCAATATTTCTTCATTTTAATGATCTCTGCCTCTATGTATCTTCCTCATTAAGATTCATATGCAGCTCCAGCCATATCTGTTGTCCCTCACAAAGATCACTTTTATGATTGTTAATTTATACCTAGAAATTTTCACTCTTACTGCCTTAACCTAGTTTAAAACATCTGGATCAAAATAAATAAATTTTCTCTTTGGGACCTTTACTATCCCTTTCCACACAAAGAGCATTGTTAAGTGTGATTTACAAGTTGTGAAGCAAATTTGTTACTACATCCTACTTGTAAATATATTTTATCAACATATTTGCTTGGTTGTCATTGTCTTAGAGTTTCACCATGAATCACAGGCTGACACAAAACTAGAGATTCTCAGTATCCAGGGTTTGGATAACAAATATGCACCACCACAACCCATTATACTTATGTAAATTTAAACTTTTTTCTCTCCTTTTTAGAAATGTCTCATAAACTATTAGCATTATATGAGATTCAGTGTGAAAACCTTTAACCTTTTTAACATAATGAATAATAATCAGCATTAAAATTGATTTAAACTGATTGATATGTTTTAGATTTTGAATTTTCTATAATTGATCAGGTAAATCATATTTTTAAAGTACTTTTTAAAGTAACTATTGTGTCATTGGTAAATGTTTTGTGAAACTCTTATGTATTTTTGGCACTTTCTTGCAAGTGTACAAATAATTTTGATCCCACAGTTCTGCCTCCCACTGAAACAGCCATTTGTCTTCCCATTTCTTCTCATTAGATAGATCTCCATCCTAGTTCCATGCATTTTTGGACCAATGAGTTAAATTAGGTCACTTGCATGATCCTGACGGGGAGCTTATTTACTGGACCATGGGAAACCTACCAGTGGCTACACTACGGAAGGACATGAGTTGTCCTTGCTCAGCAAATATCAGTCACAACTAGCTATTCTAGGAGGTTTGAAGTCCAATGAGCCCCTTCCCTCATTTATAATGAAATATTGACAGGCTCATCATTGTGCAGGAATCTGTATCTTTTGTGAGTTCATATATATAACAGCCACACCCTATCAAAAAGACAGCATTCCACAGCCCTTCTTCCCATCCCCGCTCTTAAATCTTCCTACCCCCACGATCCCTGAGCCTTGGAAGGTGGTTTCAATGTCAGGTTTGGAGCTGAACATACATTTATTGCTTATCCTTGGTAATTTTTCCAGCTATGCATATCTCCATTTACCTCCACTGTTTGCATAAAGAAACTTCTGTGATCCAGCATGCAAGGGCCAAGTAGGTGACCCAATCCAAGGTGGACTCAAATGCAACAGAATAATAGGTCTGAGGAATGTATTAAAATGTCCACAAAGCAGAATTATGTACAAAAGAACTGACAATTTTATGGAGTAGAATACATATCTAAGAAATACACCTTAAAATGTGTCAATAGGTTACATGATGAAACATCATTTATTACTCTAAAAATATAAAATTGTTTTAAAATGACAAATTATTACTGTAAAGGTTTTTTAGAGAAGCAGAAATAACTATGCACTTGACCTCACAGTTCATGGAATATAAATTTTAGAAGGATCTCACTGTGGAATATTTAATAATTTTATGGAATTAGGAAATAAAAGCAAAACAAATTAGTTAAAATTTACCTGAATTAAAACAAATGTATAATATTTCAAATTATAAATACAGTCATATAAGTGTTATGCAATTTTTATTTATTTATTTGCTAGCAGAGAAAGAGAGAGAACAAGAATGTGCATGCCAGGTTCTCTAACAAATGAACTCCATATGCATGCACTATTTTTTGCATCTGGCCTCATGTGGGTACTGGGAAATCAGACCGGGGCCATTAGGCTTTGCAGGCAAGTAGGCAAGTGTCAACCTCTGGGCCATTTCTTCAGCCCTTATATAATCTTTATAATTAAATTTCCCTCAACAACAGTTTAATAGTTTATTTGCATATTCCCAATATTCATATATATATATATATATATATATATATATATATAATATTAAGTATATGAAAAATATAGATATAGAGCTAATAAGCATTTAGCAAATATCCTTAGGGAATAGAATCATAAGTAACTTGCATTTTCACAATGTTTTCCTGTCCTAATAATTTTATTAATCATCATTAAAATTGTAGAAGTTTATTTAGTAAGGTGTCCTAATTTAATAAATTGTACATGATGCAAGGACAAATAAGCATAAAGTTGCCATATGGAACTTTCCATCTACTATGTGATTAATACACAATAATTGTATATATTTATGTGGTAAGTGGTGATACTTTGATATTTGCAAATTAACATTTCAATTATCTTGCCATCACATTGCATTTGTAGCCTTCTAACTCCCTTATTATAAGTATTGTGTTTCACTAACCACAATTATTAAGGCAAAATATAAATTTACATGTTTAAACATATCTATAAAACCTATTAAAACAACTTAATTGACAAATGCTCAAGGACTTTAAATAAGTAATTAAGAAATAATACTATGCAAATATCTATAAGTATATGGAAATGTTTTCCCATTTTCCTAGTAGTTGAATAAACAAATTAAAGTAAAAGCACCATATTTTTTCCATGATGGAATTAATAGCAACTAAAAACAAAGAGAGTGTGCATTACTCACTGTGTTGTCAAACATGTACTGTAGGTGATTCCACATAATAATGAACCACTTTTTGCTGATGGTATTTATAATTCCCAGTGCCAGAATCGATTACAATGCGCAGTGAGCTGTTAGTAGGAGAACTATATGGTCCCCCAAACAAGGCAGGCTTCTGTCAAAGCACTAAATAGCCTACCAGAGCTAAAAACTAAGACCCTATTGCTAAAGAAACCATAAGATCCTGACACAGTAAAAGGTCATGCTGGAATTTAAAATGAAGACAGCTGTCTAAACACTCTTAGAGTGTTGGAAAGTACATGAGTTGCTGAGGGAAAATGGCCACCAACATTGGGAACAAATTAGGAGACCTTGCTGAATTCAAAATCAACAGGTGGACAAGATGAGCACACCTGTGCAATGGTGGTAATCAGCCAATGCAGGTAACTAAAGGCTCTCTGATTGGATAAGGGGCCCATTCAGTGGGAAAGTACTCATACCTGCTTCTAGGTACCACCTCATAATCTTATGGAGACAATGTTCCTAGATTCTAGAGAAAAGTTCCCACTAGTCTTTGATCAAAAAGAGTGCTTATACCCATCAAAATTTCTCCTAATTAATGTGATGGTTAGTTTTTGTTGTCAACTTGACTGTTTTCATAATCTTGGGTGGGTCTCTGTGGTTGTATATAGGAAGGCAGACTCTCGGTAGGGGGCAGGATGTAAGGATTCTCAGGAGAGTTAGAAATTATCATTCCGTTCTGTGTGGGCAGTACAGGAAGGAAATTCTAGAGAGTCAGGAAGCCATTATGTTTGGGATATGGTTGCAAGACTTCACCATAAGGCTATATAAGGGGGGAAGAGATTTCTCTACCTTAGCCCTCCTGCCTGTTTGCTATTGTACTTGTGGCGTTGGTGATGGGTTTCTCTCTCTGCTTAGACCTATGAAAGGGGGAAACCTCTTTCACAGTTAGGGAACTTCCCCTGTATATGTAGCTTCAAAAAAATCCTTTCCTCCCATAATTGTACCTGGTTTGGAGATCCATCCCAGCAGCTTGTAGCTGACTTCGATAATTAACTATACATATCCCCTTTAATTCATACCTATATCTTTCTTGGCTGGAAAATTTGTTTTCTTTTTTATAAAAGGTATTTGTGATGGTCAAGTTTTGTTGTCAATTTGACCTTTTTAGTAACTCTTGGGTGGGTCTCTGAGGATGTTTACAGGAAGGCAGCCTCTCAGCAAGGGGAAAGATGTAAAGAAGCTTAAAGGAGGTAAAAGTAAACATCCTTTCCTGTGTGGGCAGTGGAGGAACAAAATTCCAGAGACTCAGAAAGTCATTAAGTCTGGGATAGGGTTGCAAGACATCACCCTAAGCCTGTAAAATGGAGAAGAAATTCTCTCCTTGGCTCCTCCCTGCCTGTTTGCTATTCTGTGTGTGATTTTGGTGATGGGTTTTTCTCTCTGCTTGGACCAGTGAAAGAGGGCCAGTCTCTTTTGCAGTTATGGAACTTCCCCTCAATCTGTAGTTACAAATAAATATTTTCCTCCCTCAAATTGTGCCTGGTTTGAAGCTTCAGTCCAGTGGCATGTGGCTGACTTTGACAGTACTGAAAACCAAAGAGAACCAAAATACATCAACATGATAAGAAAATTTAGCTGACTGCCTATCATGAGATGCGTCACCTCTTGCACATCAGCCTCTGCCCAGGTGACACCACAGAGGAAATGGAAATTTAAGCATGAGTGATTTCTCCCATGGCAAGTCTGACAAACTGCCCCAGGGAGATGGTGATAGAAACCTAGGACAGTCAAAACATAAAGCAGAAATCAGGCAGTTGTCAAGAACCAAAGTAGATATACCTGCCAAGTCTTAGGGAACATTGCAGAACAGGGAATTGAAAGATTGCAAAAGCCACAAGGTATGAAAGAGTATCCAGAGGCACTGACCCCCACCAACAGTGACTGACTGCTGCATTCATAACCCATAACTACATTGTGAATATCTGTAACCCCACTGAGGAGGGCCCTCAGTGGAATGGGGGTGGAGAGGAGGGGATATAATAGCAAAATACCATGGAAATGGGAACAATATATAATTTTTTCATACAACAGATTTTAATTAATTTTTTTATTCTTTGTCTTTCATTTAAAAATTTAAAACACATTTTGTCTAGGAAATGTCCCAAGCAGTTCACATTTATGAGCACAAATCAATATTAACAGGTGTTACTCAGGAGCTTTTAACACATTTGACTTGACTACAATTTAAGTAGCTTGATTTTCTTTCTTTCTTTCTTTCTTTCTTTCTTTCTTTCTTTCTTTCTTTCTTTCTTTCTTTCTTTCTTTCTTTCTTTCTTTCTATCTTTTTCTTCTTTCTTTCTTCTTTCTTTCTTTCCTTCTTTCTCTTTATTTTTAATCAATATTTTTATTGTCCAAAATTAGATACTTTGTATTAGTAAATATTACACTGGTATCCCCAATTTCCTCTTCCCTGTCCCCAATCCACTGGGTATCCTATTTGGTGACATTACTGGATCGTTCCATGGGGTAGGAGGTTAGAGATAGCACAAGAGGCATGGGATGAAATGATTTACTGAAACCTGAAAATCAAAGGCAGTATGTATGAAACTTGGTCTTCCATTTCTACTGCCAAATCCAGTCTCAACTAAGAATATCAGTTAAAAAAATTCTCGAGGAATTTTGTGGAAATACACATAATTATGAACCATGATTTCATAATCCTATAAATTATCACTCTTCCTTACTGTAACACACATACATATATATACATATGTATGTATGTATATATAAGACTGTTTTATGCAAAATAATATCCATTTCTTCTGTGATTGAATTCAAGTAGAACCTAAAACACTAATAGGAAGTTCAAGATCATCCAGTTGCTGTCTTCACTTTTCCAATAAGAATATATACTTCAGAGAAATTACTTGTTTAAGGAAGTAGACAACAGAACTCAAAGTAACAAAACAGGATAGATTTCTGGTCAATAGACTTTAGGTTTATTATCAATTTTTGTTGATTACTCATATATTAAACTATCAAAGCAAGTATTACCTTTAGGAAAATTCAGGCATTTCTATCAAATTATAAGAACTGGTACTTGTAGTAAAGGAATTTTTGAAAATTTAATGATCTTGTTTTCTCAAATTTTCCTCATCTAAATTTGCTTTTAATTTAATTTGGAAAATAGTATATGATTGTGATAGATTTTGTAATTATTTTAATAGATGAATGACAGAAGATTCACATAAGACACAAAATAAATTAAAATTATCAAATAACTCCATATACTCAAAAGTGCTTGGTGAAAAGAGGAAATTTAGAGTTGAAATTCCTTTACAGAATTTCATGTAAGTTTGATAGCTGTTTCATTATCAGATTTGATATATTATAATAATCCATTGTAAAATGATAACACTTTTGTCATAAAGGTGCTTATAATTTAGGTAATAAGATCATCACATAAAACCTAAAAAAATACTGTTATAAATTTCCCACATTTGCATTGACTTTCATGGGAATGTTAAATGAAAATATAAATCTTGTGAAGAATAAGACAATTTAAATATGATGAATAATGAAATTACATGATAACTAAAGTGGCAGAAGTCTAACTTTTCTGCACTCTTTCTAATTTGAGCTCACTTATTGGATCATAAATGTTTTCCAAAATATAGGGAGAAATAGTCTGAATACTGACAACAATCAAATTTAACCCCAGGGTTCTATTAAATGTGTAACGGAAGAATACTGAGAGTAAAGATGAGTGATTACATGTAAACAAAACTAAACTCAAGGGGGGGGGGGGCGGAGCAAGATGGCGGACGAGTAATAGCATCGCCAGGACTCTCTTCGGAAAGGTTTGATCTCTTCAGCTTGGATCCAAACTTTGGTCACCAGCTGGACCTGATTTCGGGCCTCCCCTCCCTCCCCAGCACCTGGGCCAGAGCAGAAGGGGTTCTCCAGCAGCTCTCTGCCCCCCAGCAGAGCAGAGGACCGAGCCCTCCCCCCCACACTAGCTCCCAATATTATCCCATCGCTGTGGTTTCCAAGTGCTGCTAATTGAGCCGCTTCCCCTCGTGGGAGCACCTGATCCTCAGTCGTGCTTGTCTCCACGACCCCCGACCCCCGACCCCCCACAAACACAGGCAGATGCTAGGCTTGGGAAGGCTAAGCTAGCTAGGTCCCGGGGCCAATCTTGAGGGAGATACCTGGGAAGCTTGAGAGGGGAGGAGGTGTCTCTCCGCGGAGGTTTCTTTGCCTAACTGGGACCCAGCCCAGGTTGGCGGCTGGGCCTGTCCCTGGGCCGCCCAGCCTCTCCTCAACTTTGGGACCTCAGCGGGGATCCTAGGCGCCAATTGAGTGGCTTCCCTGTGGGAGTTCCGGGTCCTCAGACATGCTCATCTCCACCAGATGAGAGGGGAGGAGGTGTCTCTCCACGGAGGTTTCTTTGCCTAACTGGGATCCAGCCCCGAAGTGGCGGCTGGGCCTCTCCTTGGGCTGCCCAGCCTCTCCTCAGCTTTGGGACCACAGCGGGTTTCCCCTACTGCCCTCGGCTCTGCAGGGGAGCATTCAGCTGGACCCTCAGGCTCCCACCTTTGTCCCCTCACGGTGGGTTCCGGTCACTGGTGCCAATTGAGTGGCTTCCACCGCGGGAGCAACCAGCGCTCTCCGTGAGTACCATGGATCACGGGCTACTGCCAAGAAGTAAAGTGGGCTGAATAGCACTCCTCAGGGCACCTGAGTCCCTCTTTGCTAACTGGGCATGGGCAGAAACCAACGGAAAATTGCATCTTGCCAACCCAGGGCACTTAGTCCCATTATGGAACATGAAATTGACAAGCAAGTGGAAGGAGCTCATACACAATTGCAGAGAGAGAACAATATGACTCCTGACCACAACAGCAATGCAAATATGATGCAGTTAAGGGCTGATATGGAACTTATGAAAAAAGACATGAATGAGATGAAGCATTCTTACTCAAGCATAGACTCCAGACTGAGTTCGATGGAGAGAAATATGAACGAATTCAGAAATACATTAAGTGAATTAAAGATTAATCAACTAAGAGAAGAGCTGGACAATCAATTAATTAAATTTGATGAGGACTTAAGAAAACTAAAAAATGATTATCAGGAATCCCAAGCAAAAACAAAAATAGATTGGAAATTGGATCTCACCAAAGAATTGGAGACAACAAACAAAATCATAGCAGAAACCAATA
>PVHP010049180.1:0-12262 GCA_004024765.1 Zapus hudsonius
TGTGTGTGTGTGTGTGTGTGTGTGTGTGTGTGTGTGTGTGTGTGTGTGTGTGTGTGCTGGGGAGGGATGATCTATGTCCCATTTCTGGCTGAGCGGTGTACCATCACTATTCTCATCACTCTGACCAGTTCTAAGCTTCTGCAGTTAACTCTGCCACTGCAAAAGAAAGCTTCTCCCACCAAAGCTTGCGGCACCACTAATCTGTGGGGATACCCAGAGTTATTTAGAAGGCAATTTGACAGGATCCAGTTAGCAAAAACAGGAGTAGCTTCATCAATAGGGCCTATAATACCCGAAGGCATAGGCTTTTGACTGGGTTTACAGTTTTGGAGGGGATTTCTTTCTGTGGAGTGAGCCTTCACTTCTCAGAAGGTAGTTGTTTGCCCCCATAACAGACTTGCTGTCCCGTCCAGAATGGTGCGTTCTGGGTCCACATGAGGGAAAGACTGTGGATGCGATGTTTTTCCCCAGTAGTCTCCCAGCACTCTAGCACTGTCAGGGCTAGCCAGCAGGAAGGAAGCCTCCAGCCCAGTTCCAGTTCTCTCTCCTGTGACCAGAGCATGCGGTGTCTTTAGCAGTAGGGTCTTAGCATCTTGCTCTGTAGACAATCAACAGCAATAGAAAGTCAGAAGCTGTGGTTACCTGCACAAGATCTAAGCAAGATGAGGCCCACCATCATCCTGTCATGTAGGGTGGAGGAGCTCAAGAGGATCCACACCTCCCGAGGGCTTTATATGCAGTTAGTAAGTGCTGAGGGAGGGACTGAGAGACCATCGTCTTCAGTGGTGAAGCCACTGTTACAAGAGCACGAAGTTGCCTATGCTCTTGTAAACAAACCCTCACCCATGCTCCTATGATCAACCCTACCTCATCAATAAAAGGAGGCCTAGAAAGATGTATAAAATGCTTCCTTGGCAAGTATGAACATATGAGTTGAGATTTTTCAGAACCCACGCAAAGCCAAACACTGTGGTGGACATCTATGATCCTAGAACACCTATGGTAGGAAAGGAAGCCAGCTAGCCAGGGAGATGGATTCATGAGAGACTCTGCGTCAAACAAGGAAGAAGGTGAGGACTGACACTTGAAAATTGTCCTCTGACCTCTATACACATGCCATGACTCACATGTGCCCACAGTCACACACACAAGCATGTACACGCACATGCACACACACACAGACATGAAAGCATTAGGGTGATTAAATGGAGAGAAAATGTGGGAGGTATAAGAGAGGGTAATGGGGAGGGGAATATGATAAAAATTTATTATATACACACACACACATATATATATATATACATATATATATATATATATATGTATATATATATATATGAAAATGTCATAACAAAACTTAGCAGTTAAGGGTGCTTGTTTGCAAAGCCTGTGGCTTGGGTTCAATTCCCTAGTCGTCCACATAAACCTGGACACAAAAAGTGATGCAAGTGTGTGTGTGAGTGTGTGTGTGTGTGTGTGTATGTGTGTGTGTGTGTGTGTGTGTGAGAGAGAGAGAGAGAGAGAGAGAGAGAGAGAGAGAGAGAATATGCAGACACATGCACAAATAAATACATCTACATTAAAAGACCAAAATGTAAAGATTCAGTATGTATAATTATTATTGACTAATTTAAAATAATGAAAAATGACAAAATTAAGCAGAAAAGAATATACTTATATTCTACAATATATTTATGTAAAATTGTATGAGCTGCAAACTGGTCTGTCATGACAGAAAGCAGGTAGAGTTCTCAGTATCTCCCAGGATGCTGGCAGATTAGGGAGAGAGCCCCCAGGGACAAGAAGACACTTGGTGTGGTGATGTGTTTGCTGGAATTGTAGCGTTGGCTTATAGTGTATCCATTTGTAAAATCTTATCAAATTCTACCCTTTACATATGCAGTTAAATCCACTCTGTCAATTATGATAGAACTGCTTACAATGAAACTGAGAAAGGTAATAGAGAAAAAAGACATAAGAAGAAGGGGCACAGAAAAGATAAGAGCAGACAGCTGTGTCATGTGGTGACATTGTGGAGACATGTGGAGAGGATTGATGGAGATGAAAACTGGTCTACTGAGAAGATAAACCAACCCCATGTAAGACTGATCATCTGCTCAAAGAACATACCTGTACATAATTATACAGACACATGCAACAGAAAGGTAAATACCCACAGAGCTCAAAGAAAAAATATTATAAACAACCTGTGGTAATAAAATTAAAACAAAATAAACACCTTGGCATAAGAAAGAAGCAGAAAAGTAGAATAAATATTGCAACGATAATTATATACACCCACTTTCACCAATTCACACCCAGATGTTTGGCAATAAAAAAAAAATCAGCAAGCCAACAATGCTAGTAATACTGAAAACGTGTGACTAGGGGGGCCCCACTGGCCTTCATCCAAAAGGGGGTTCCCATCAGTATAACCACTTTAGAAAACAACATGGCACTTGTGAGCTTGGTTCACTGAGCATACTGCCTAAAATCTAGAAATTCCCCTTCTAGATTCTATGCCCTAGGAAAAGTTGTTCAACTGTGTGCTTGGTATGCAAAGTATACTCATAATAGCATGGCTCGTGTGATGGTTAGGTTTTGTTGTCAACTTGATCTTTTTAATTTTCTTGATTGGGTCTCTGAGGATGTTTATAGGAAGGCAGCCTCTCGGCAAGGGGCAGAATGTAAAGAAGCTCAAAGAAGCTAGAACTAAACATCCTTTCCTGTGTGGGCAGTGCAGGAAGGATATTCCAGAGACTCAGGAAATCATTAAGTCTGGGAAAGGGTTGAAAGACCCAGCCTAAGGCTATATAAAGGGGAAGAAATTTTCTTCTTGGCCCACCTACCTGTTTGCTGTTCTGTGTATGGTGTTGGTGATGGGTTTTTCTCTCTGCTTGGACCTGTGAAAGAGGACCAGCCTCTTTCACTTTTATGACTTCCCCTGGATCTGTAACTTGAATAAATCGTTTTCTCCCATAAACTGTGCTTGGTTTGGAGATTTCATCCCAGCGGCGTGTGGCTGACTACAACAGTTTGTCATGAAAAAATGCTGCAAAGGGCCCACACAGTATTCATTGGATAGAAAAGTTAATTACTGTACAAAAATTGGAAACCTCTGAAGGAAGAGACAATGAAGAAACCAGAAAGACTGGAGTTCTCAGGACCACAGTGTTCAGACAAGGAAGCAAGAAAGGCAGTGTTATTCCTTTTTTATTACTGTTGCAATCACCAAAGTAGACCAATGCTCTGTTTAGAACTATGACAGACCAGGGGCTGGGGAGATGTCTTGTTGGAAGGATAAAACGTCTACTGTGAGAAGGGAGGCAGAAGCAGAAAATTTTCCCAGATCATGTGTCAGCTAGCCTGGAGAACTGAGTGGTAAACAGGAAACCTGCCTCCAAACAAAGTAGAAGCTGAGGACCAACACCTGAAGACATCCTCTGACCTTCTGTGTGCAGAGTGGCGAGTGTACCTCTGTGCTCACATGAGCACAAAGACACACATCATACATTACACATACCAAAAAAAATATTGAAATGTTATACTCTGTTGGTTTGAGTTAGATGTCTCCCAGAAACTTCCGTGTTGTGAATACTTGATCCCCAGCTGGTGGAGCCTTGCTGCAGGTGGTGTGTTGCTGGGGGTGGACCTTGAGGTTTATTAGCCCGAGTTTGCCAGTGTTAGCTTGGTCAGTTTCCTGATGTTATTGCCCACCTGATGTTGGGCAGGAGGTGATATGTAGTCTCTGCTGATGCCATCGTCATATCTAGTCTCTGCTGATTCCATCGTCTTCCCTGACAACATGGAACTTCCCCTCAAGTCTGTGAGCCAAAATAAACCCTTTCCTTCCATAAGTTGCTTCTGGTTGGGTCTTTGTTCTAGCAATGAAGAAATATCTGGAACATATGCCAAGGAGAACTTAGAATTACAAAAAACGAGCACGGACCACTTCTCTGCTTTGCTCAGTGCATGTAAATAACAGTCAATTTCTCTACTGAGTTCAAATGGCTTCATGGACTCAGCTTGAGACCCTATGCACACACAGTCCATCAGTGCTGAAAAGTGAGGTACAATTTCTTTGCAAGCTCAGTTCTTGAGTGTAATATCCCTAGCCACATCCATGCCATTGGGTTTGGCACTGCCAATCAGCCCATTCATAAAAGCCTGGAAAATGAGTGCTTAGGCCCGGCGATCAACAGTGAGAGGGAGGCCTGTGGTTTCCTCCTAAGTCTCCTGACCTATCCGAACTGAACTCATGCAGTGGAAACAAAACTGTGCTTGTGTGAACTAGGCAACTGACTTCCATGTATAATATTTGCTTTGGGCCTGAGCATGCAGTGAGGGTTGTAAAGCAAAAAAACTTAATAAATCAGATTCTTGCATTTTTCTGGCTCAGGTAAATCAGAGACCAACATCCAACAGCAAGAACTTTAGAGACTGAAGCTCTTCCCATGTGACATAATCCTCTTAAGCAGAGGGAAGGGATGTTATGTTTGCTACGATTTGCACTTACAGGAAGGGGTGGAGGGTGGGAAGGACCATTTCCTTCCTCTCCTGTCATTAGTACAAGTCCATGAAGCAGAGGCTCAGGCTCACCCGAAGACTTGACGTGAGACCAGAGTCTTCACTATTCTTTACCAGCTTTTCCCTGCAAGACGGAGTGTCTTCAAGAGATGATTCCAGCAGGAATCCTACACTCCTTTCCAGGGCAGGTTAATGCATCAAAACTTGCTGCATACAAGGCTTCTGTTCTGTTCTCATCCAGCAGTAAGATAGCTACTATCTTCCTGGCCCTTCTGTCCAGTCTTAAGGGAAGGAGAAGAACATGGCATTTACACCTCACATCTTTGCCAATCCACAAAACCTAACATCACCAGTATTAAAGCTTATGTTCCTATGTGTCATCTTTCTTTTAAAAATATATTCCTCACTTGAGGCTGAAATTTAAAGAAGGGATTATTTACAATTTGTCAGCTTATAGTACCAGGTAAAATGAAGACTTCCAATTGGTTTGGATTAGCAGATTATAGAAAATAATTGTCAATTAATGGGGTCCTCCATACAAAGTGGAAGAATCAGGAAGCCAACACCGAGGTCATACTGTAGCTTACACTTTAAGGATTGTAAGATCTAGCATTTCTTAAGCACTGTGTGCTTGATGCGGATTGATTCTATTCACTTCCTCCTGATAGGTAGGTATTTTTGTTATTCCCATGTTGTAGACAAAGAAATAAGACACAATGAAGTTAATTGGGTATACTTTATCCACAGGCCAAACTGTACTATTGGATCACCGGCTAAAATGTGACATATCTGGAGTCTAACATAGCACTTGACAAACTTAACATGCTGTGTTTCACTTACCATGGAGTATTCATCCTGTACGCCCTGATCCAGAGGATACCTGGTACCAGTGATCTTTTATACTTATTGAAATGTACCCAAACCAAGATGAACTCCTATCTCCAAGTAGCTCTCTTAGACACAATTCTCAAGTAGTAGGAAGCAGGGATTCCCACAAAACCAGATGGCTGGAACAGGAAGCAATTAGTACTGTCAGAAATGTAGGGAGGGCCAAGAACACAAAGGGGAAGGTGGAACATCAAGATGAAACAAGGAGCTCTGGGGAGATGGTTTACTGGGTAAAAAGCACGAGCATGAGGACCTGAGCTTGGATCCCCTGTACCCATGTAAAATGCTGGGCGTGTATGCCTGTAATCTCAGCATGAGGAGGCGGAGACAGGAGGATCGCTGGGGCTTGCTGCTGGTCTAACTGAATTGATGTGTTCTGGGTTCAATGAGAAACCCTGTGGCATAAAAATAACATGGAGAAGTGATAGAGGAAGATGCCCAATGTTGACCTTTGGTCTCCACACACATGTGGATACACATGTACCCTACACAAATACACACATGCCATGCAGCTACATTCAGAAAGAAAAGAAAGAAAGAAAGAGAAAGAAAGAAGGAAAGAAAGAAAGTCAACCTGAAAGTGGTTCCAACAGTCAGAAGTAGAACAATCTGTACAAAAAAATAAAGAACCTAACATTGGATTGTAAGCAACATGTAGAGTTCATACACAAGGGTCCCAACTCACACAAATCAATTGTGTGATAAACTAATAAATGGAACAAAAGAGGAATTTCTTACAGGAGAATGCCAGGTATGACCACCATCCTGACTTTTGACATCATGGATTGTTTGGACTAGTTTTGTCCTTCCTATAAACAGAAGCAAATGGCCCCATCTTTGAAGGTATTTAGGAAAGACCCCTTATTTGGTAGAAAGAAAACATCAGAGAAATCCGAGAATCTGAGGCAGAAGGCTCTGATGGCTCACTGTTGCTGGTAGATTTTATGTGACTTACTTTCTTTTAAAATGCCCATAAAACTCTGACTTAAGAATTTAACACCCCACTAAACACTTCAAACCTCTTTATTTACAAATCTGAGATTTGTAAGACTGTCAGGTGAAAATGGACTAGCCATTTATGACTTAGAAACGTTCGGATGCATGTACCAAGGATTCAAGTCCCCCGGGTGATTAGGTTTCCAAAACAATAAAACCAAAAGATGTCATTTCAGCACAGAAACAGTGATAACCACCCAGATCTGTCTGCACTCAATACTTTTTCCCACACAGCACTAATGCCACCTCCAGGTATTTGTGGTCACTTTCTCTCTCATGGATAATTTTAATGGAAGTTTAATGGAAGTGAAATTGTCTGTCCTGGGAATTGATGAAAATTGTGCCAGAAAACCGAGTACAGAAAAAGGTTTTGTAAACTATGTGTGAATCAGAGGGAACACAACAGTAGACAGGACCCGAGAGGATTAGGCCAGCTAACAAGTGTGATGGTGAACCCCTGGATATCATGGATCATATAGTTCGATGGGATTTAGAATTATAGTTAGATGGGATTTAGAATTACCCTGGCAACAAACCTCCGGGTAGATCTCTGAGGGAGTTTCTAGAGCAAGTGAGTTGAGGTGGAAGGACCCACTCTAAATAATAAGAAGGAGACAGTGAGGAGAGAGCAGCATTGATTGTTGGTTCTCTGCTTCCTGACTGCAGACACAATGTAACCAGCTGCTTCATGCTCCTGCCACCACACCTTCCTGTCATTATGGACCTGAGATGAAACCCTCCTTCCTTAAGTTGTTTTTGTTCACAGCGAGGTGACAAATGACTAACACAACAAGGAACAGGATAATTGATATGGATAGGCATTTCCTAAGAGCAAGCTACCAGAGAATCACGACAGGACTGTAGGACCCTACAAGGCAACTCTGGAAAGATTTGGCAAGATACTTTTGATTGCTAGTGAAAGTTACTGAGGAGAGTGGATGTGGTACAATGCTAATTGTTTTTATTTCCTGTTTTCAAGATAAAGTCCTGAAATATATTTTACTCAAATTATGAGAAACACTTCCTCAGCTATAATGATGTTGTTCTGGAAGCTTCAACTGGGAAATCAGAGTCTCCCAAGGTATGAGAGGAATTCTGACTTAGCTGAAAGGAAAGGGGTGTATGTGTGTTTGTGTGTGTGTGTGTGTATGTGTGTGTGTGTGTGTGTGTGTGTGTGTGTATGGGTGGGTGGGTGTGGGGGAGGGTGGTTCCTAGATTTGGAGAAGGAACAAATTTAATTGTGAGGCAAGGATGAAAACCTGAGGTGTGAAGGAGGATGTCAGGTAGGGGCAGAGGGCAGGGGTGAGGCAAGAAGAAACCATCAGCAATTTCAGGAGGAGGAGGAAGAGAAAGAGGAAGAGGAGAAGGAGGAGGAGGGGGAGGAGGAGGAGGGAGAAGAAAAGGAGAAAGAGGAAAAAGAGGAAGAGGGGAGGAGGGGAGGAGGAGGTGGAGGAGGAAGAGAAGGAGAAAGAGAAGAAAGAGGAGGAGGGGAAGGAAGAGGAGGAGGAAGATAAGGAGAAAGAGGAGGAGGAAGAGGAGAAGGAGAAGGAGAAGGAGGAGGAGGAGAAGGAGGAGGAGAAGAAGAAGGAGGAGGAGGAGACCACATGCAGCTGCCTCGAGGAAAGCAACTCCTCTTTCAGAAAACACATCTTAAATCTTATAACAGGAATTAACGGCACAATGGGGTTTTCTATAAGATTACATTTTTCTGTTAGTCTTGTATTTACTATTAGGCCAAACAGAAGTAATGCTATGCTTTTCAGCTTTAGGAAACATAATTAAACAAAACTGTATTGGGGGGCTGGAGAGATGGCTCAGAGGTTAAGTCACTTGTTTGCAAAGCCTGACAACCCAGGTCCCATTACACAGTACCCACATAAAACCAGATGCACAAATTGGCACATGATCCTGGAGATTATTTGCAGTGGAAGGAGGCTCTGACACACCCATTTTCTTTCTCTCCCCCCTCTTTCTCTCTCTCTTTCTCTCTTCTCCCTCTCTGTTTGCAAATAAATTATTTAAAATATTTAAAATAAATAAATAAAATAAATAAAACTATATCCATCCAAAAGCTATTACCACAATCAAACAAATTATTGTATCCATCAACCCACAGCTACTGTTTTGTGTGTCTGTGAGCAGTTCACATCTATTCTCTTAGGCGATTTCAAATATGTACAATATTAGCTATAGTTCCTACACTCAGCATTAGATCTCCAGAGCTCATTTGTCTTATAACTGCAAATATATAAATATATATACTCTTCACAACATCTGTCCATTTCCCACACCCTGCCTGTGACTGTCAACTTGATTGTCCTGAGAGACACTAGGAGAATGCTAAGGCTCACTTGTTGGTGTGTCTGTGTGAGGACACTTCCAGAGAGGGTTAACCAAGAGAAGACCTGCTCAGAATATGGGTGTCACTATTCCACATTTTGGGACCAGGATGGAATACAAGAGGAAAAAAGAGAAAGTCACCATGGGTGAGTGCAGGCATTCTCCAGTGTCCTGGCCACTGTGATGGGATCTACCAGGTTCTCTGCACCATCTGCATCTTGATGGAGGAAACTGGGAAACAGTTTGCTCAGGTGTTTTGTCACAGCTACAACATTCTGATGAACGCAGCACATTTCTAGCAACTGTAGCCTTCTGCTTTTGGTAATTTCATTTCACTGTGATGTCTCATTCTCGAAAGAACTCAAAGGGCCCCTTAACCTCTTCCAAAACAACCTAGACAGCTTCTCTGACTCCTGTCACAAACCTTAATGACATAATTTCTGCCGATGTGTTCTCTGAAGTTCTTGTCCATTTAGACATTTCACGAGAAAAGGGTTCTCTGCTCACATGAGGTTGGGACAGGTTGGAGGCCATGTGGTCCTGTGCCACACCCACAAATAGTCCTGTCAGGATAGCAGCACATTCACATTCCCTCAGAAATGAAAACCCAATAGGGCTTCACCTGCATGTCCCAAGGTTGTTTGTAATCCTACATTCTGGAAAAAGACTGAGTTCCTGGAGCCCTGAATCCTGGCATCTCCAGCATAGAAGACCCAGTTATGGTGGTTAATGTTACATATTAATGAGACTGGGCTAACAGGTGCCCAGATAGTTGAAAAATATTATTTCAGATTATCTAAGAAGGTGTTTCTGGCAAAGGCCAGCACTTGACAGGTTTGACTTGGGAAGGAAGAACACTTCACTGACATGAGTGGGCACACAATCTTGGGAGAGAGGGATAGATTGAAGAGGTAGAGGTTTCTATGAAAGTCACCCTCCTCTATTTATCAGAAGAGATCCAGCATAGTGTGTGTGTGTGTGTGTGTTTGTGTGTGTGTGTGTGTGTGTGTGTGTGTGTGTGTGTGTGTGTGGTGTATCTATTGATTGTGCTTCTCTGGAGAACCCTAATAATGGAACAGGCAGCCCTGGGACTTCTTAGTCACATCCTCTAGGCTTGTTTCACTGCCTAGGTGACAATGTGTGCCATATTAGGATTTGCCTGAGCTGGGGATAGCAGAAGAAATGAGTAGCCACAAGACAGCTCTTTCACAGATAGCTATTATCTCCTTAGAATAAAGAATGCCTTCAGTTGAGTGGAATGTCAGCTACCCTTTAATTTCTTCCAGCCTCTTAGCTCTCAGTATCCTTTGGCTCCTCAGGCTCCCATACTGATTTGTTGTTTCCTCCTCTCTGTCACAGCAGGTCTCAAAGAAGCCTGAGAGTCCATTGATGAAAGGCTGAAGTTGTCACTGTGTTCATGCAGAGGTGGCTGTCCCCAACACTCCTCTAGGTGGGCATTCTCTCATTTCCATGGGAGGGGCGATAATGACCCTCTTGCTTGAAGCCAGGAGGCTGAAGATTCGAGGGGGAGGCAGTCTTTATGCCCCTCTTGGGGGGTGTGATGGTTAATGTTGGCAACTTGTCAGAATTTAGAATCACCATGGAAACAAATCTCTGGGCATGTCTGGAGGAAGTTTCCAGAGTAGGTTAATAGAGGTCGAAGATTCATACTAATTGTAGGCACACCATTCCACGGGCTGAGGTTCTAGGCTGTACAAAAAGGACAAAGTGTGCTAAGTACGAGCATTCATTGCTCTCTTCTCTCTGACTGCAGACTCACTGAACAGCTGCCTTGCCTTTCTATGACTTCCTCACCCCGATGGACTTCACTTGTGACCCCAGTATCCCCTTCCTTCCTTAAGTTACTTTTGTCAGGTATTTTGCCACGCTGATGACTAAAGTAACCAATGAAGGGAGCAAAGTTTTTGCAGAGCTGATAAGGTCTGAAGAGGAGAAGGAAGAAGCAGGAGGAGGGCTGGTGTCAAAGGAGATAAGCTACATTTAAATACTGAAAATGAAAACTATCCCTCTATGCAGATGACATGATCCTTTATATATCAGACCCAAAGAATAGTATCAGTAACCTCTTGAAGGTGATTAATGCCTTCAGCAACGTGGCAGGATACAAAATCAACACACAAAAATCAGTAGCCTTTCTATATGCAGAAGACAAGCAGACAGAAAAAGACATAAGAGAGACTGTCCCATTTTCTATAGCCTCAAAGAAAATCAAATACCTTGGAATATCACTAACCAAGGTTGTAAAGGACTTATATAAGGAAAATATTGAAACACTCAAGAAGGAAATAGAGGAGGATGTGAGAAGATGGAAAGATATTGCATGCTCATGGATAGGGAGAATCAATATAGTAAAAATGGAAATCCTGCCAAAAGCGATTTACAGATTCAATGCTATGCCAATAAAAATCCCAACCTCTTTCTTCACAGACATAGAAAAACTAATCTCTAAATTTATTTGGAAGGGCAAAAGACCTCGGATAGCCAAAATTATTCTAAGTAAAAAATCCTACTCAGGAGGTATCACCATGCCTGACTTCAAAACATACTACAAAGCCATAGTAACGAAAACAGTATGCTACTGGCATAAAAACAGAAAGACAGATCAATGGAACAGAACTGAAGACCCAGCTTTAAATGGAAGTAACTTCAGTTATTTGGTCTTTGACAAGGGGGCCAACAATGTATGCTGGGCCAAATATAGCATCTTCAACAAATGGTGCTGGAGGAATTTGATGTTTAAACATGTGTAAAAAAATGAAAATAGACCCACTCCTTTCACCGTGCACAAAAATCAACTCCAAATGGATCAGAGACCTTAATATAAATCCGGTAACTGTGAACACCCTGGAAGAAAAAATAGGAGGAACTCTACAAGAAATAGGAGTTGGAAAAAATTTCCTCCAACAGCCCAGGAAATACAACAAACACTTAACCAATGGGACCTGATCAGGCTCAGAAGCTTCTGTACGGACAAACAAACCATACTCAGAGCCAATAGACCCCCTTCAAACTGGGAAATGATTTTCGCCAGCTACAACTCAGACAGAGGCCTAATTTCCAAAACATACAGAGAACTAAAAAAAAATTAATAACAAAAATCCAAAATGCCCCCTCACAAAATGGGGTACTGATCTCAACAGAGAATTCATGAAGGAGGAAACACATATGGCCTTGACTCATTTTAGAAAGTGCTCAGCATCCTTAAGCATCAGGGAAATGCAAATCAAAACCACAATGAGATACCATCTTACCCTGTCAGAATGGCAATCCTAAAGAAAACCAACAACAATTGTTGCTGGCGAGGATGCGGGGGAAAAAGGAACCCTCATTCACTGCTGGTGGGATTGCAAACTTGTTCAACCGCTATGGAAAGCAGTGTGGAGACTTCTAGACAGAATGGACATAGAACTACCAATGGACCCAGCTATCCCTCTACTAGGCATCTACCCACAGGATGCCACATCTCGATGCAGAAAATTTTGTACAACTA
>PVHP010049181.1:0-12148 GCA_004024765.1 Zapus hudsonius
CACACCTGGCCTTGTATGTTTTTATTTTTAGGTTTCTCAGACTTTGTACCATCATGACTGAGCTCATATCCATAATCATTCTCAAGATCCCAGAAGACTGTCTCAGCAGTCTGGAGAGATGTTGTCTTGCTTTTCTATGCCTTCACACAGTTACTCCATATAAACACACTCTACAAAGTGAAAACTGGTCCCATCTATCGAGAGGCATGAATTAGGCACTAACATGACAGTAATGTACTTTAATAAATACTGTCTAGTTGCAATTAATAAGCATCTTGGACAAAGGCTTCAAAGCTACTTAAACATTTGTCGTAAATGATGTGATCTGGTGGAGGGAAGCAGACCCCCGGGGGACCTCAATACCATGTGCTTCTGGAGTCATCCATCTGTTCATTATGGAGTACAGATCTTCTCCATAAATCACTGAGCGTTGGAATAGCGTCTGGTTTCTACTTTCCAAAACACAGTAGTGTTCAGGAAACTGAAACAGCCTGGTCCTTAATAGGTTTTAACATGCATACTAATTCTGCATTGTTAACACTAATAGTTGGTATTGTTACAGAAACCCAATTATTAATTCAATAAAGACAGTGAATGACCCCAGGCCTCACCCCAAGGCAGATAAGCCTCATGCTGGGTCTTGAATTACCTAGTCAATGTATCTAATTCATAGTCTTTTGCTCATGTATCATTAGCTTGGTTAAAGGAATCCCACGAGGATTTGTTCAGATACATGTGATCTGGAGCCATAAAATAGATAATTCCTGTGCTTGGAATGGATACCTCTCTCAAAAAAATTCTATTAATTGGGATTCTTTCTTTGAAGTTTCAATAGCAAGTCAGACAATTCCACATGGAATTACTTATGTTAACTCTGTTCTTAATCTACTATCTACTTGAATATACTATACATTAAAATTCATTTTTGTACAGGTTCAAGTTCCACAGGCATATCACTGGGCAAACAAGCTGCAAGGTGTTGCTAACAGATTCCCCCAACCTAACAGAGCTCAGTTAGTGAATGTCTAGTTGAAACAGGATGTGTATAAAAATCTCTATAGCCCACTGCATGTTCAACTGTAACATATTCTCATTAAGGATCAGAGGGGTTACACTATTGGACCAAGATAATATAACAGAGCTAGAATTCAAAATCAAAGTGGTCTGACTATAAACACATGACTGGTCTACTATGCTGCTTTCTATCTCTGTACAGGGTGGTGGGAAAATGCATGGCTTATGTTACAGATGTCTGATTTGTAAATATTTTATAGGACAGTGACATTATTCATAAACACCATGCTTTCTCGGTCTAGTTAGGAATGACTTAACTAGTGGTTTAAATGTGAACTTTTTCCATGGTTTCCTGTGTTTGAAACTTTTGGGTGTGAGCTAAGACTAGCAAAAATGGATCACTGAGGCACAGACAGTCCCTGTCACTGGGTTGACCTCTCAGAATCCTGTCTGTCACCGTGGTATGATCAGCTTGCCTCACTTTTCTTCCAACACAGTTGAGAGCCCATCTTCTCTCTGCCTTTCCACCATGGTGGATAAGTCCCTCTAAGCTGTGAGCCAAAATAGATCATCCCTCCATAGGCTGTGTCTGTGATGTTTTGGACATGGCCACAAGAAAAGTAACTAATACATCTGGGGTAAGAATTGTCCCGTTGTTTCCTCCATCTTCCTTGTCTGTATTTGTTTAACATCTAGACTTATCTTTGTTCCTTTATTCAGACCCTCACTAGTTACTGATAGGTCAATTCTACTTCAAAGGATGTCTTTCCCATAGCTATGTGCAGTATGCTTAATCATCACCTTAATTTATCTCTCTTCATCAAAGCTTGCCTGACTCTTAACAAAAAACCCTTTTACTATAATTTCTGAGTCTTCTAATTTAATTTGCTCAGTTTTTCTAATCATGTGTGATAAATGTCAGAGTGTCAACAATCATACACCTGAAACCAACGAATGCCAACGTTTTAGGCTGTGAAACCACTCAGATGACGCCTCCTTTCCAGCTATCAAGAATCTCTAATGTCTTTTGAGTAGCATAGTATTTCTTAAGAGCAATAAATCAATCACAGTTTCTGTCTAACTTTTCATGATTACAATTGTACTGACTCCTTTCTTTTTTAATCATAGATGTATGGAGTACCTGACATGATTTGGGTAGTTTTTGTTGTACTTGCTTCATAATGTTATTTCTAAGGGAATCTGTCATCTGGTTCCAAGTAGCTGACTGAAAAACCACAATATATTTTTTTTTTTAAAAAATTGGGCTGGAGAGATGGCTCTGTAGTCATAGGCGCTTGCTTACAAAACCTGCCAGCCCAAGTTCAATTCCCCAGTACCCATGTAAAACCAGATCCATCTAGAGTTCATTTGCAGTGGCAAGAAACATTGGTGCACCCATACTCATTCTCTCTCCATAAATAAAGACATAAAACTATTTGAAAAATAAGTCATGGACTCCAGGCATTCTCTTTCACTGGAGAAGCTCTTGGTTATTTGTAGATGACTAGATTTCCTGTGGGGTCTTCCTGCATTCTGTCTCCTTTCTCCATCAGTTTCTGGTCAAGAGGATGACATAGTCAAAGAGATCCCACTGGGAAAGTTTGACATTTCACATGGATGAAGTCATGTGCTTTGGATCAGAATTTCAAAGCTAAGTTATTGATGACCCCTGATTATAGTTATGATTAGAATATAGATTATCCTTATTATGATTAGGATCTTATCCTCTTTTTTCCCCTGTTGATGGTAATGTCTCTATTTAATAAAATCTTTATCTTGGTTGAACATATGCTGAGTTGACACAAGGGAATGGGTTTTACTATCCTTAATTAGAGAGAAACTACAGTGAAACAAATGAAAACTTAGCAGAATGGAGACAAAGATCTGTATGAAAGTATAAGATTAAACTGATCATAAACATGCAAAGGGCATTAGGATTATTAAAAAGCCTAATTATAGCTGGGTGTGGTGGCGCATGCCTTTAATCCCAGCACTCGGGAGGCAGAGGTAGGAGGATCACCATGAGTTCAAGGCCACCCTGAGACTACATAGTGAATTCCAGGTCAGCCTGGACTAGAGCAAGACCCTACCTCAAACCCTCCCCCCCCAAAAAAAGCCTAATTATAAAATAAAATTTACAGAGAAGATGGGTGGAACATGGTTTCGTGGTGTTATACATCATCTGATTTCTTGCAACAGTTTATACACAGCTGAGTATTTTCTTAAAGAACGTGACCAATTATATTGCTTTTAATTCACATGTAAGTCTCAGAAGCTAAGCCTTAATTCCTGTGATTATTTGGCATGGTTCTAGACATGTAGGCCTCTTGAAAACTTTATAGCACAGATCTGTCAGGACAATGACCTAGTTCCCTCTTCAAGTTTGGTCCTGTAGGTCTCATCCCACAAAGTATAATAACACTATTCTTTATAGCTTGGCTTTTGGACAGATCATGCTAGAAGGAACTTTTAAAGAAAATCGAATACTTCAAGTTGCCACCTTTGCAAAAGTGATATGGAATCTAAGCAATAAATCATAATAGAGAAGGGTTATTGTCAAATGGCAAAACCAGATGTGACATTTTAATGTGACTTTTTGCCATAATGTGGTGATCTCCACAGAGTTCTTGAATTTTTAGAAACAGATCAATTTATTATTTCTTATATTACTTTTCTAGCAATTGTTTTCTGAAAGCCCATCTTAGCACAACTTAAGGATTGTTTGAGGTCTCAGAGCAAATACATTTCCACATAGTTTATGTTCTAAGTAAATATTGTCTTGATTTTAGGATAATGCCTATTTTTCTCCTGTAAGCTTAGTACATCTTATATACATTTGTGATGGTATTGTTGGGTCTTCTCCTCATGACCTTTGTTCAGTCCATAAAGATTCTTAATCCTTCTGTGTAGTATTCCTATTGTCTATTTTATATTTTCATATCTTAGATATTATTTCTCAGCTAACTTCTTAAGATAATTGTGTGATGTGCTTGTATGTGTGTTGGTATGTGTGTGGGTGCATGTGCACTTGTGTGTGCATGTGTGCAGAGGCCAGAGGCCAAACTTGGGCATCTCTCCTCAGGTAGACTGTCCTCCTCGTTTTGAGATAAGGTCTCTCATTGGCCTTGAGTTCACTGGACCCTTGAGCTCCAGGGATCTAGCTAGCTCTGTTTCCCCAGCACTAGGGTTATAGGCACACATCACCATGCCTATCATTTTTGAGAGGACATTAGGGACCAAACTCAGGTCATAAGTCAAGCACTTCACTGAATTAACTGTCTTATTCCCTTTTCTCCAAAGAAAACACTCCACATTTCTTGGGTGCTAAATTACAAATAGTGTAGTCAGTGAGTAACATTAAAGAACATCTAATTAAGATCTCCTTTTAGGAAAGAAAATGTAATAAAATTTCAAGTTGGGAGTTTTCCCCAAATGACACACCATCATTAAGAACTTCTCAAGGCACAGCTTTAAAAAAAATGCTTAGGGAGGTGTTATGATCTCCTTTTCATAAACTGGGACCCTCTCAGTGAAGTAATAAACATCTGGATGTCAGAGATCAGAGCTTATCAAGTGACTATAACCCTCATGCTTTATAAACCTCAGCGTGCGCACCCATGGTGTTATCGAAATTTCTGATGCCTTTGCCTGGGAGGGCACTATTTCAGCATCTCTCCTGGCTGGAAGGAGCAAAGACAAGATTGTAGAATGATAACACATGCTTTCTTGTTCCCTTCTGAGTAAACACAGGATACTCCTCATTGCCTGTTTCAACTCCTTCACTCCATGAAGTTCTTTCATTCAAGTTGAAGTATAGATTTACTTAGTTATCAATTAAGCCAGTCATTACTGAGATCTTAATGAACACCATGGATCCATGCCGCTCCTATTCCTGGTCCTGTAGGATGGTTAACAGGAATCAGTGCCCTTACTTGAATATATATACAATTTCCAACCTTATGACGTGCTACTTAGAAGACTAAATCTTTCTAACTAGCTGACATAAGGAATAGAGAAGAGCTGTCTTGTTACTACATAGAAAGCCAGTACTATTATAGATTTCACATGCTGTTTTAATAGTGTGGAACTAACTGGTCTTGGCTTTTTTTTTAATGGAAGAACATTATTTTCTGGAAAAAAAAGCTTAGATGTTCACTGGGGACTAGCTGACATTAAGACTTTTATGGAGTAGTTAAGAGTTCTGGTCAAAGAAGGGAAAGAACGTGCAGTTTAGCACACAGGTCCTGGAGACTTTGGCAAACTCTCCTGTCCATCATACAACATTGGGTGAAAATGGATTTCCATGGAAAAGGTGAAGGGATGGGTTTCACACTCAGGTTGACTTGGGTCCAAACAGAGGCAGAACCCTTGTGTGCTGAACGGATCATGAGACAAAAGGCGCCAGCTAGGAATTCATAGAAACCTTTAGGAATTTAAGCCATTCTCACTGCATAAGAGGGCCCACTGGGCTCAATTCTCAAAGTCTCAAGAAAGGTCAGATGATACCTGGATTTCTATACAGTTTAGCAGCTACACCTTCATAATTCCCTAAACTTCTCTTATCTGTAACCCAGCTGATGAGGAGAAATTTCAACTCTTTCCTCTCGAGCTTTTGCTTACAAAGAGACAAGAAAATTTGAGCTTTTAAACTCATTTTTGTTGCTGTGGAGGTGGGGGATAGAAATGGGTCTTGTGGATCTGGATAGCCCAGGAAAAGACTCACCGTGATGAGGCCTCGGACTGAAAGCATACCACTGGCGGAAAAGGACATGAAACTGAATTTTCAAAGATGACTCAGAATTCTGACTCAGAGGGATTTGGGCCAATTTCTGATCTCATCCTGGAGCATCCGACAGCACCTGGGCTTTTCTTGGAGGTCTGCTACCTAGGCTAGGGCTTAGCCACACCTGTCTGGCCTAGAGGGGATAAACTGATGAGAACCGTCTAGAGTGGACTGCAGCTGTTCCCATTAGATCAGATGCAGATCAGACAGATTGCTTCTACCAGCATAATTTATCATACATTTCAATCACAAATAACAAATTCTGGCATACTACAGCACTTTAAAAAGAAGACAGAACTTTCTCTGTTCAGGAAACCCACTCTTAACCAGGAAATTTCTGTTTGAATAGTTTATTCCAGGCTGGAAATGTCCTGTTACCTAGAGTGGTGTTTCAAGCAACTCTGACTTCAAATTCAAGTTTTGACCCAAACGTGGACACTTACTGTCTAGGAACAGATGAAAGGTCTATAAATAACAAACTTACCTCACCAAAGTTTGAAAATTTAGTGTTTCATAGAAGGGAACACCGGAAAGAAGATATTGACTGGAGGAAAATAATCTTACTTGAAGGGATTTCTAGTAGAGCTTATTTTTTTTTAAAGATCTGGCACTTTCTACATTAAAAAAAAATTGCTTTTGTGGAGTAACTTGAGAAGACCTGTAACCAGAGCCTGCTTCAATGCTTTTGAAAATGATGTCTCTTTCACTCTAAAGATCTGTGGACAACCCACTTGGGGTTGCCTAGGAAGACAGTTTTAGGATGCTCTGACTTTGTCCGGAATCCTTGACCTCTCAGGATCAGTTTCTATTTGTAGCCTCAGGAGTTTGGCCCCAGGCATTTCTTCACATCTAACCGCCCAGAGCCACCAATGATCCTGGTAAGAATCTGGGCCGGGAATCAGGGGAGAAGGAAAGCAAAGCAGTGACTCAGAATTGTGTAAGCTTCTGAGATCACTGTTGATAGGAATGGACACTCCACAGGCATTCCCAGACCACACGGACCGACCCAAATCCAACAGAGCAGGTCAGCATCAGATTCACCTTAGGAATGACTCAACCAACATTTCTGGCCTAAATGACTTTTTGGTTCTGGAAGAGGCTGCAGGAAATGAACTTTTCATGACTGTCCTCAGGGTCTTATCTCTCTCCCACAGTTCTCTCCCACTGGCAGCCTCACCTTCCCGCTGGAGTCTCTGCTCAGGAACCCTTTCTGCTCTCTGTCCTGTGCTTCAGTGAGTCATCCTAGGGTCCCTAGGGTCCTTGTCTCCCAACTCAGTAGAGTGGGAAATGGGGGATGACAGGCTTCCTATTCCTCAGGAGAGTTGGGCTCACCGGAGAGGGGAGCAACGGGCAAAGGTTAACCTTAGCCATGCTCAGGACAATGTGGTCAGGGGAAAAAAAATAACAAAGTTAGGAGATTTTGGATTCACTAACAATGTCACATTGGTTCTCCCAGCCTCCCCCGAGTTAGCGAGTCCCTGGCACAGCCTGTGCTGGGCAGTCTTTCCAGAAACTCTGGTGAGCTGTCTGCTGCTGGAGCCAAGCAGGGCTGCTACTGAATGATGTAAGTAATTCCTTTTCTTTAAGAGTAGAAACATGCTGGTGTTTCCCAGCAAACGGAGTAAAAGGTGACATTTATGTCTTTTTTTTTTAATGCAATTGTTTGATGACATGCACCCATTAAAGAATCCCTCTATTGTCACGACCCCAGGATTTCTAGATTAGGAAACCCTTCATCTGAGACAGGGTCTTGTGTAGCCCCGGCTGACCTCAAGCTTGCTATGTAGCTGAGGATGACCTTGAACTTTTGATCTTCCTGCTTCCCCCTTGAGAAGGCTGGGATGACAGGTGTCATCCTATACCAAGTTTATGCAGTGCTTGGGATGGAATCCAGGGCTTTCTGTGTGTTAGGCAAGCACTTTCTCCACTGAGCTACATTCTCAGCCCTGGATTGCTAGACATTTGAAGACCTTTCCAGTTTGCCATTACCTGAAAGTCTAGCATATGGTAGCTCAGAATGGTATGCCAGGGTTCCTTAACCTCTGCACTTCTGGCTTCTCATGGTGGAAAAATCTTTGTGTGTGGAAAGAGGAATAGCCAGTGCACTGTAGTATGCTTAGCCATCATTGACCTCTACTTACTAGATGCCTTTTGTCCTCCCTTCTCCCAGCTGTGACAGCCAAATTGTCCAGCCATTGACACATGACTCAGAGAGAGGGAAGCTAAGGCCTAATGAGAATCACTGGTCTATGGTAGACATTGGTAAAGAACTTGTACTTTTTATTCACCCTTACGTCACAAGGTGTATCAGGACATGGTAGTTAGCTATGTCCTCCCCCACTACCTCCCCCCTCACAGCTAGAAACTAAGGTGTTTTTTATGTTTGGCTACCCAGCTGGTGGCAATTTGGGAGGCGGAGCTTTGCTGCAGGAAGTGTGTTGCTGAGGGTAGGTTTATAATCCAGCTTCCTCCTTGCCAGAGTTAGCTCACTCCCTTGCTGATCTCTTCCACCTGCTGCAGCAAGAAGTGATGCCCAGCCTCTGCTCTACCAACTTCTCCTGCCATCACGAAGCTTCCCTTCCAGACTGTATGTCAAAATAAACCCTTTCCTCCCATCCACTGTTTTGGGTCAGGTGTTTTGTTTGAGCAATTTGAAGTTAAGTATCTTAAAGGCCATATCTCTTGGCCCAGAGGCAATATTTACTTTGCATAAGAAAACCCAGGAAAAAAATACTTTTAAATTCCACATAATTAATAGGCGATTGAGGACTCTGAGGATTTGGTATATGGAGGTTTTAAATATTCCTTTGTGGCCCCTTTGTGTGTAGGAAGCAGTAAACTGTACAGAAACACAAGGATGGCTGATGGCCAGATATTGGTTTATGATCCAAACGCAGTACTGTACTGGGTTTTAATCCACACTTGGCCATTAATTCAATGTATATTTTCGCTATACTTTAGCAAGTACATAAATCTCTGACTACCACAATTTTACTAGTTTTAAAGTACATGTAGGGACCTGACCCTGTGTACTTTCCAGATTCTTAAATGATCAATTATAGCAAGGCTAACTGAAGTCAGCATCATGCTTTGGTCAACTCTGGATAGTTCTGGATGAAGAAGTCTCAACTGTAAGGTCTAATATGTGTGTGAAAATGTTCTCTGTGTTCTGAAAGAAGAAATGGCTGTGTAAGTTTGGGATATTTCCAGTCCCTAATGGTTTACCATGAGTTTGGAGAATATTAGAATCAGGGACAGAGCATCTCAGCTTTCTATTTTCTGGGTTGGAAATAGTATCCTGATGGGCTTGGGTGGAAAGGAATCCCCCTCCCCCCCCAGATCTCTTGTGGATTAGGAGAAATGATCTGGCATATGATTTTAAAGTGCCTTAAAACTAAGTACAAAAAAAATCCAATAACATTTCTAATTTCAAAGAAAATTATCAACATATAAGCTAGCCAGGAAAACTTCCACACTATTTAATTCAGAGAAGTCTACAACCATTAGCAAGACTGCACAAGGTTGGGGTGTGGGGGAGGGATATATCTAACCAGTTCTACCTCCTTGATATTCTATCAACATGAAAGGCTCTATTGCGAGTATTTTACATGGATGGCACTGTACAAAAATTGCAAATACGATCTCTCAAGAGACCTAAGAAGATCCTCTGATGCTCTTTCCCTGACATTGTTTAGAAAACTTGGCTCAGTGGGCAAGTGGTAGCCACTTGGTTCCACTCAGATTAGGAATGGTTCAGTAGATACTGGGTCCACTTGCTCCCTCAGCTGGTGCCTCAGAAAATGACAGGATTTTCCCACCACTGGCTTTGAACCAGGACAGGAACACACACAGTACCAGCAGTGGGGACAGGTGACCAACTCTTTCACCCTTCCTTTCCATCAGAGAGCGCATAACAGCCTGGCTTTGGAATGACTCTCATTCGTAGTTCAGGGAGAACCTTGGGGCTGTTGGGTTGGTGATGAGAAGCAGGGATTCAAATCTCATTTCTGCAGTAGCAGAAATCAGCCCTGTTTTGTGGATGGCAGAACCATACCGTGAGGCACGTCACTCATGTCCTCATGTATGAAAAGTGTTAATAATGTTTCATTGCCTTTCCCCCTCTTATACTGACACACTCATAAGTGTATGCATGAATACACTCTGTCTCTCTCTCGCTCGTTCTCTCTTCACAGAGAGAAAAGTAAAAAGGCCAAGTAGTATAATGTACAGAATTAAAGTAAATATAGAGACTGATTTCTTTATGCTGTATTAGGAAAGGGCAGGAGATGAGAAACTGTGAATTCAAAGGCAATATTTCTAGAATATTTTGCTGAGATTATGCTGTGAATGAGTAAAGTGAAATTCCTTTATGGTTATTTTAAGAGGATGGAAAAAATGAATAGATGATACTGAAAGAAAAGAAAGAAGCCTCCTAGGTCTGATCCTCTCAAACATGGATGTGCACACAGCATGCCGGAGGGGCTTCTCAAAAGCAGACTCTGATAGAGTAGGTCTGAGGACTGTGATTCCAAGCTCCCTACAAGTCCTGGGTAACACTTAAGCCGCTGGTCTTCAAACCACATTGTGAGGAGTAAGTTATAGATTGCACAAGCTACTAGCTATTGTCTATCAGATTAATTTTTCATTCTGACTTCATCTGGAAAGATCTATAGTCCTCTCTTCAGTTTGACTAAACTGGGTACAGAATTAAAGTCACACTTAAATTCACTTGAAGGAAATGTTTATATTCCACATAAAGCTAGCTCAACTACCTGCACTAAACTTTACACAGTTCATTGTTGGGATATATGTGACATATTAGTCTTTCACCAGGAATGTGCTTTCACTCTATCTCTGTTTCAACCCAGTGGCCACGGAGACCTCATTCACATACCAGACTATGTCAATCCTCTTTCAATTTCCTTTCTTTGCTCCAAGCTCCCAAATCCAAGCCGAGGTGATGTGGTCCCTGGGACCAAGCAGAGTGACTTTGTTCAGTGAAGTGTGGGAGTCCCCCATGTCCCATGTACTAGCTTAGGAAAACATGGTTTCCATATTAACACCACCCCTCCAAGAAACACATTTTTTTGGAGCCTTAAGTTTTACATCGATGAAATAAGAAGCATGAAATACTGTGTGTTGAAGCATATAAAGTTAATGAGATGACATGTAACATGTCTAACAAAATGCTTGGCACAAAATTAGTACCAAATAAATACCAGATTCTTTCCCGATCCTACTTATCTTGTTCCAGTCCAATGAGGTTTTGAAGAATCTGAAATCATTACATGTAGAACTCACATACCATGTAGCTATATGTTGTTGAGTACCGTAAGCCCCTTAACATTTCTCCTTCATTTCTCCAAGGTTATTTTAAGGGAATTAAAATTAATAAACTTGAATTTCCATAAATTGTATACATCCTCCTGTTTAAGCATTCCACTGTGATAGTGAATTTTGCATTGGAACACTAGCAGACATGGAGTTAATGCCAACTGACAGAGGTGGTACCTTGACCAGATCTGGCATTAAACAAATACAATTTTAAAGAAACATGTTCATGAATCAATTTTCTTGGATCTTGACCAAAATGCATTTTTTTTTGCTTTTTTGATTTAGATTTTTACTAAATTCTTCATTTGAATATGTGTGAACATTCTTAATTTGTCTGATTTGCTTAATGCAAAATGGGATACATAAAGTGGGCCACTTTTAAAGCATTTTAAGAACTTTTTTCTGCCTGAATCACCAAGCATGTCAGAAACATTGTTTCAATGTCTTCTATTTCAATCTGTGGTTTGTGTCTGCCATGCAAAAAAAATGAGGAAACTTTAGTTTTACCCAGATGGGTTTCTGAATAGGAACATTCAAATGCAGACCATGTGTGATAGAAAATCCCTGGTGGCTGAGAATATGGACAGACTTGAGAAAGACTGTATGATGGAAAGTGGTTATATGATGCATATTTTCATTTACAGATTAACAAATGTTTATTCTGGGCCAGGCTTTAATAGTACAATGATGAGGAAAATAATTTCCTCTGCAAAGTACCCAGGCTCACATGCAAAGAAAGTAAACCATTGTTGGGAATGTATAGTGGAATACCCTCCAACCATTAGCTATTTTATACTGATCCAATAAGACTATAAACAGTTTTGTTTTGTGACAAATATTCAAATTGGCTAATGTAACCAAAATTCTAACTGACAAAAATATAGATATGTTTCTTTAAGAAGATTTTTTTCTATTTGGTAGTACATACTCAATGCATTGAGATAGCTCTGAAATATATATATATATATATATATATATATATATATATATATATATATATATATATATATATATATA
>PVHP010049182.1:0-12253 GCA_004024765.1 Zapus hudsonius
CTGTGAGGTTACCATTAGCATCAGTACTAAAGTACATTGCCTTCACTAATGTGAGTTAGACTCAAGCAATTCATTGAAGATCTGGAAAAAACAAAGGTTAGAAAGGAAGAGTATATCCTCTCTTGTCCCCTGACTGTGTTGGAATTTGACACTGGCCTGCTTTCTAATTAAGGCTAAAATTTATGCTACTATCTCTCCTGTCTCCATTTTTCTATAATTATATAACTAATTTGCTTATACCATTTTTTTCTCCCCTTGTCTCCTTTTTCCTCCCCTCCCTCTCTGTCTGTCTGTCTTTCCCTATAAAATAGGAATCTTCATGTTTCCCTAGTTAGGAAAAAAAAAATCCCTGGCTCACAATTGACCAGATTCAGGTTCACATACCTTTTGGAAAGATAACCATTTGTGAGAGAGAAGGACCTTTATTTCTAGGGTGGCCTCATGAGATGTAGTGGGCCTAAAATTTACTTTTTAAATTATCGTAAGAATTCCAGGTTTTAAAGGGAAGGAACAAAAGTTGTGGACATGTCATATGCATGGTTAAGTAGTCTTGGTTGAATTGGTGTAGTTGAACATTAGTTGGCCAAGCAGGGCCTTGGATAAGAAAGTTCCTGCTGCTTAGGGATGGATGCCACTCTTGAAACAGGATACTTATGTTTTACATATTGTTCCTGAGTTCCAAGGAAACTGCAAGAGAAAATGACACCAAGAAAGAACAACTAACCAAAGTAAAATGCTATTAGTTACTTTAAGTTTGAGGTATCTGAATTAGTAGTAATAATTATCATCTCCAAAGAGATTATTTATCTCATTGGTGAACCAATGAGTTGGTTAGTCTTTTTGTCAGAGCCTGGGTGAGGGGTTACTTACTTGAGCATGGATACCCAAAGCAGCTGTACTGAAAAGTCTCATCTCAACATGTGTAATAACCTCCCCATGAATGTCCTTTATCGTGTGAATCACATATCATGAAGACTACAAAATATCATTCCTGGACTAAGAAGATTAAAATTGTGTATAAATTACCTGTTTCAACTTATAATGTTGACTTTGTATTAAAATGTTAATTTAAAAGACCAAAGAAAGACTGAAAATTTTGAATTAAATCCATAAAATAAAACAAATGTATTTTAAAATTTTTCCAATTTTTACTTTAAAATTTTGATTTATAAACTGCCAAATAAAATAGTTTCATTTTGTAATTCTAACTTCTTTAATTCCTTGAACTGTTTTATATAAATAACTTACCATTACTGTTTTTGGTTTTAATTCATTCATTCTGTTGCATGACATGGTCCTCCACGTATGCGAACACACATGAAATACTCTCTAGATTGGGCCTGTTGAGGTCTCTCGGTAGAAGAAGAAGGATGGGGAAAGATAGTAAGACCCTCACCTGATATGTCAGCTAATCTTTTTGCCAGCTATATGCAATGATTATGTCTGTGACCTCAGGGGAGAATTAGAGTTCTAAAGAGAGAGTGAAGATAAAGGAACCAGCCATGCAGAGGTTGTCACCCATGTTGAGATGAGACCCTGACATGTGGTGCTTTGGCATCTTTACACCATGTAAGTAACCCTTAACCTTCAGTCAGAAAGCCCAGTAAACTCGTTGGCTTGCCAAGTGTCATGGTTTGATCCAGGTGTCCCCCACAAACAAATGAATGTGTTCTGAGTGATAGATCCTCATCGGATGGCAGTTTGGGTTTTACAACTTCGCTGGATCTGTGTTGTTGGGGGTGGGCTTATGGGGGGGTTATAAACCAGCTTCCCCTTGCCAGTGTTTGACACACCTTCTTGCCATTGTTTGCAGTGCTGTGGCGGAGGTGATGTCCACCCCTCTGCTCATGCCATCATTTTCCCTGGCAGGATGGAGTCTTTCCTTGAGTCCGTAAGCCAAATAAACCCATTCCTCCACAAGCTGCTTTTGCTTGGATTCTTTCTGTGCAGTAACAGACAAAGCTGACTACAAGGTAAATTCTGGTGGAAAATGCCTTTATTTTTCTGGGTGTCCCTTGCCTGAGGAAGCCACTGCTCATTGGCTTCTCTCCAGATCAGCAACACATCCATTAATTAATTCATTGATTCATTTATACAGGGAAATCTTGAGGCATCATTGTGTACCAAGCAAAAGTACTGAAGGAGGAAGACTGAGGGAAAGCATCACAGAAAGAAACCAGGCAAAATAAAAAATTGAAAATACTATGAAAATATATCAATATTGATTCTCAATTATAAAATTATTGATGTGGAATACTACACTGATAATATTTTAATTGCCCTTCATAGCCCCAAACTCCCTAATACACCTAACACATTTAGTAATAAAAAAGGGAGAGAGAGAGACAGAGAGAGAGAGAGAGAGAGAAAGAGAGAGAGATATTGGAGCACTGTCTAGTTTAAGTAGACTTTATTACTTACCTGCAGGTGTTGCAATGCATTATTTCTATGTTATGGAGAGCAATGCTTCAGCATCAGTACACCCTTAGTATTTTCACTAGGAAAAGGCTGTCAAGGAAATAATGGAAAGGAGAGGACTTGGGAGGGGGACAAAGTGCAAAAGGATGAATCTTCTTCATGACAAATGTCATTACTTCTCCCTTTTAGTATGGAAACTACTGAGGAAGAAGACAAGGACGTCTTCCTGAAAAGACAAAAACAGGCTCTTGTGAAGAAACAATCCAGTTTCTGACACACTTTGAGGCATGGTGAGGAACTGACTAAATATATTGAGGACAGAGTAAATCTCCTAAGATTAGCAGATGAGAAGGAACTCCAGGAAAACTTATCCATATCCAGTGACAATAAGAAGGAGAGTAGCAAGTCTGGAGTCAGATGAAAATATGGAGAATATATAGGGCAATCCGTAACTGGACTTAGACATGCTGTGGGTTGATGGAGAAACTCCCTCTGTCCATTCAACCTTGAAGCCTTGGGTATTCTCTGACCTTGACCTTCTTGGGGTTTACTAAGAAATCTTTCTCACTAAAACCTTTATAGTGTTGAAAATCTCTTTCACCAACGTGAAGGCTGACTGTATTTTGGGCTTAGAACTATCCTATGATGTCTGTAGCAATGGGAATGGGGCTGGAGTGCCAGCCTTCTCTGGGCAGTCAGCTGTGCAGGGGTCAGCCACATCATATTCGATCAGAGGGCAACATGGTCAGAATCCTGTCACTACTGTGTTACTCTCAAGCCTCCAAGGGCTTAGGTTTGGTTCCCTGTATAAATGAAGTAAGAAAATATAAGTAAATGTACATCAATAGACTAAGTAAACCCAAGTAATTATGATACTTTGTCAGTGAGGTGAATCTAAGGATTAAAAATAAATTAATTTTACTCATTTGGATACATATTCTAAAATTTACTTAAAATTGAACTGTAGGGCTGGAGAGATCGCTCAGTGGTTAGGGTGCTTGCCGGCAAAACCTAAATGACTTGAGTTTGATTCCCCAGTATCCACATAAAGCCAGATGCACAAAAGGGGCACATGAGTCTGGAGTTCCTTTGCTGTGGCCCGAGGCCTTGGTGTACCATTCTTTCTCTGACTCTCTGACTCCTCCCTCTCTGTTTCTCTTTTCCTGCAAATAAATAAATAAATAAGATTCATTAAAAAACTTGAACTGTAAAATATAAAATTATCTCATGTCAAAGTTAGTACAGCAAAACAAGGATAAAGAATTAGCTAACGTCTATGTATTTATCTTCTAGCTTATTTTCTATTATCTATCTATCATGTATCTATATATCATCTATCTATCTATCTATCTATCTATCTATCTATCTATCTATCTATCTATCTATCATCTATCTTTCTATGTTTCTTTCTTTCTGCCTATCTGTCTGTCTGTCTGTGTATCTGTCTTTCTATCTGTCTCTCATCTAATTATCTATCTATCTATCTATCTATCTATCTATCTATCTAATCATCCATAATTTGTCATCATTTTATTAGTTACTTTCTCTCTGAAGACATAAAACACCTGATCAAAAGCTGTTTAGGGAAGGAAGTGCTTATTTCACCTTACTGTTCCAGGTTGTTCCATCTTGGCAGGGAGGGTGTGGCAGCAGGAACTTGAGGCAGCTGGTCACATTCAGTTCACAGTGAGGACACAGTGATAAGTGCCACTGTTCAACCAGCTCTCTCCTTTTAAGGACCCTGGCTGATAACATGGTGCCATCCACAGTGAAGGTGAGTCTTCCTACCCTAGTTAAGCCAGTCAAGATAGTCTTTCATAGACGAGTACAGACACAACAATTTTACATAATTCTTCTTATGAATCTAGGTGAATCTAGGTCCTGTCAGTTGACAACCAATATAAACTATTACACTAATCTGTCATCATCAGTCAATCATGTATCTACCTATCCATGTTAACAGTGATTAACACTGTTTTATTTGCTGGAGTATTTTCCTTTAGATATCTATACAGTCTAAGGATAAATTTCAGAGAATTGCATTCATTCTGCAGAGCAAAGTATACATTAATACATTTAATAGATTTTTCAAGGCACCAGGGAAATTAATGGAAAACCAACCAAGTCCTCCAATGGATGGGCTATTTCTTTTTATTCTAGTTCGTTCTATGCATAATGTTAGGTTCTTTTATATTTAAGGGCTGTTTAAACTGTGGGTATTTTGGCATTTTATTATATCCAGGAATCATTGCTCTTTTTTTCCTGAGGTCAGTGTGTTAATTTTGCTACAATAGCAACTATCCTGGCCTCATTCATAGAACATTTTAAGACCCTACCATTGGTTTAAGCCTATGCATATAACCCCCACATGTAAGACTGCATATAACAATTTGGGCTTTGAAGTAGAATGCATGTAAGAACTCTCTTGCTGTTGGTGTTAAGATAGATGATGTGGAAATGGAGGTACCACCACAGGATTTGCTTATACAATATATCTAATTATTGATAATAAATGTGGTTTTTTAAAATGATAGATGCTGTGAACTGCAGATGCAAAGTGAGAAACCAATCAAACCAGGGGTATAAAAACTGAGAAATACTATGTACCATTGTTGGTTTCTTTGTTGTTTCTTCTCAAGTATAATTTCCCCAGTGTACCTGCAGATGAAGGAGAGAGGACAGATATCAACTACATCTCAACAATGGCCCAGGGCAAGCATCATAATATGGATGTCATGGCTCTATTAACATGTGAAATTCATTTGTTTCAGACAATTATATTAAATAACCACATTATAGGATCACTCTGATTTCATCCACATCTATCTATCATCTATCTATCTATCTATCTATCTATCTATCTATCTATCTATCTATCTATCTATCTATCTATCATCTGTCTACCTATCTATCTATCATCTCTATGTATCTCAAGGCTAGTACACAGCTTACATTGATACATATTTATATATAGGATTGTATATATATTATATATGCACACGCTTATATATATGAATATGATCAATGAAAACTGTGTGCTAACCTGTGTGGACTTCAAACGGGTTCAAACGGTTTAGGCTTATCTCTGCTAAATTTCCCTGATGCCTATGTATCCTGGAAAGTTTAAAATGCATTTTTTGCAAGATGTGTATTTTTGAGAGAAAAAATGCCTGTACAAATATATTTAAGTTTTGTGGGGTTCTTACAACCAACAAAATATCCCTGCCATTGCAAAGAATAAGCTCTGCAATGAAAGTACAGCTCCACCGATAGAAAAAACAAGATATTTTTTTTCTTTTTTACACAGCTTATAGACATCTTTACACAACCCTCAAACTTAGAGATTTCATTTCTAAAAGTTTGGAAGAAAATCGTGTAATTTCAACAGCAGCCATGACAACAAAATAGACATGTGGCTTTTCAATTTCTGCTCTGCTTAGATTAAATATGCCTCCTTTAATAGCGATCCCTTGAACCTAGTGGTTCATGCTTGTAAGAGAAGTAACAAAGCCAGGAAGTTCCGTTACTACACATAATTCACTACCCTACAGAGTATCTGACTCCAAGAGTGCCTGACTCCAGGGGTATCTGCCAGGGAATCCGAGAATTTGCATCTTTAGGGAGTTTCAGGCCCTAGTGCAGATGGTGGTTTGGGGATCACATACTTTAAGAATAAGTGGGCCACCTGTAAGGGGTTCAAGGTCACAAATTTGACTGTTGTTGCTCAAATATGGTCTTCTGAGAACTGAGGAGATACTTTGCCTAACAGAAGTCTATCTTAACATCCAGCCAAAGCAACTCAGACTACTGTGGAAGGAGTTTTATTCAGAACCATGAATATGGCTCCAAATGGGCTGGTGAAGGTGTGAGAAGCAGGAGAGAGTCCTGGAAGAGGATTATTGTAGAAGTAGTCTCTTGAATTTTTGTTTGCATCACAAATGTGTTCTCTTAGAGCATCCATGGTATTGAAAAATGGATGTATATTTGGCAAACTAATCCCCATTTTTTGAAATATCTCATATGTAAATTTTTATTTGGGTTTGAAATCCATTTGGTTTACTATTTGAAATTTCAATATCACATTAGTAAATGATGGAATAGACAATTACTTTAGATTTTTAAGTAAAAATTCAATTTCATAGCTTCTAAGCAGATATAAAAATGGAAAATGATTTTTTAAAAAAGTTATTAGTTATATGTGAAGCAAATTATATTTTGATGTGGCTCTGAACAATTTGTGAAAAAATTAACAGCCATGAAGAGAAATTATATATAGCCAGATCAATCATAAAATGAATCATAAAAGCAAACTTGAATTCCCATTAAAGAAAAAATTGAGAATTTTTTTTAATTTATGTAAATTCAATGCTTAAAACTCTATACTTTACTTATATATTTTTTAACACTGTTGTCTTACATAAAAAAACCTGTTTATATTGCCTAGTTGCTCTAAAACATCCCTGGGTTATATTGGCATATAGTGATGAATTTTTGGGGTATTTTTTTTCTTTTAAATTGGTAACTATTGGAAGGCACTGGCAGAATATACTGAATGTTGAACTCATGAAGTATAATCTTTTTTATTTATTTAAAATCAGAGGCTGTTGAGATCTCAACACTAAATTGACTTCTAACATGCCCACCAAGAAAGACTAAGGGAACATTGCAGAGGAGAGGGTGGAAAGAATATCAGAGTCACAGGGTGAGAAGGTGCACTCTGAGGCATATCTCTCCTCCCCACAGAAACTGACTTGTGCAATCCTGACCTCACAGTGATTGTACATAAGCCCACTGAGGAGTGTCCTCAGTGGAATGGGGCGGGGGAGAGTGGATGCAAGAGTCTAAACTTTTGGGTATATGATCAACTTGCAATATGTTTATATGTTAAAATTTTCAATAAAAGATAAATTTAAATAGCTTCTAAAACATAAAAAAGCGAAGTGTTTACAGTATTATATATCAGGTAATGTTTTCATACAAGTACTCACTGTTATGAGGCTAAACATATTCATCTCCTTAAACAATTGTTACTATTTTATGTTGAAATATTCTTCCAGTTTTTTTTGAGATATATAATGCAATACACAGTCACTGATAGGTCAACCTGATGCACAACAGAAATCCAGCTATACTTACTCCTATATAAAGGTAATTTGATTCTCAGTGGTTAGCCTTTCCCTGTAATTTCCTCCCTTTATTTTAACATTATCCTATATATTTCTATATCCCGAGTAGCAGACAGTAGGAGTACATTTCCACTATTATGGAAAGCATCCATTCCATTTCCCCCCTATGGAGGTATATAACATCTTTTTGTGATTTGATAAAGATAGCTTCATACATTATTCTTGGGGATAGAAACGTGGTCGTGTGAGGGAAGTGGGTAAACCAGGACAAAGTATAATAATTCTCCTTGGAAGAAAGGGCTTAAGAGCCCAACTTCTTCCTTTTACAGTTTTCTTTTTATTATAGTGACCTTCTATGATAGATTAAATTGGTTTCAACTAAGGCATCCATTAACTCTGAACAGCAAGAATTCACCTTTTGAGAGGAAACTGGATGCTGACCTGGATTCACAACCACCTATGTCATAAATTGAATCATACAGGTTCAATAGCTTTGAAAGCAGGAAATAGTTTCTTATTCAGATGATTTGAATTAGAGAGTATTTGGGAACACTGAATAAAGCAGATATAAGTATGTGTACATACACAAACACATATGTGCATATAAGTATATAGATAAATACATATAGGAAATTCTGGCTTAGACTCTGTCATAGCCACACGCCGCTGGGATTAATCTTCAAACCAGGCACAATTTGGGGAAGGAAAGTATTTATTGAAACTACAGATTGAGGGGAAGTCTATAACAGTGAAAGAGGCTGGGCCTCTTTCACAGGTCCAAGCAGAGAGAGAAACCCATCACCAACACCACACACATAATAGCAAAAAGGCAGGAGCCAAGAAGAGAATTTCTTCCCCTTTATATAGCCTTAGGGTGGGGTCTTGCAACCCTATCCAAGATTTAATGGCTTCTTGAGTCTCTGCAATTTATTTCCTGCACTGGCCACACAGGAAAGGATGTTTACTTCTAGCTTCTTTGAGCTTCCTTACATCTTGCCCCCTACTGAGAGGCTGCCTTCCTGTAAACATCCTCAGAGACCTACCCAAGATTACTTGAAAGGTCAAGTTGACATCAAAATTTAACCATCACAGAATCTGAATCCTTAAATATCAAAGTAGAATACGTCCTCACCTGACCATAATATTGAAAGCAATATGGTAATTTTCTCTCAAGAATACACCAGTAAAGTAAATAAGCAAACACAAGAACCCCTTGACTTCTAGCATTAGGACCTGTTTCTGCCAGAGCAACTTCAATACTTCCTATGACCAGTTTTAAGAGCAGTGACACTGAAAATGAAGCCCAGAATTCATGGCTCCAATGCTGTGCTGAGGTTTGAGAACAGTAGCGGTTTCTTTCTTTCCTTTAAAAAGCAATCTTTACTGGAAAGATGTTGTGATTAGGTAATTCTTAGTTTTCTAGAAACTGGCTTGGGCAGTACATTAAAATATAACCAGGAGGAGGATTCCGGTTCAAGATGGCAGACTAGCAGGGTTAGGGTTTTCAGTGGTGATCCAGGTCCTGGACACAAGCTGCAGCCACACACCGACCTCCAGGCACTTCTCTGATCCTCCCGACTGGAAGTGCCATCGAGGATCAGCACTTTCAGGAGGCAGTGAGTCACCCAGCCAGAGCCCAGGCTACAGGCCCCACTTGAGCAGCCTTAGCACATCGACCCCCAGCTTCTCCCACCTGACTCCCCCAGTGGCTTTCCCATCCTCTGACTCCTCGGCTTTCCCTTGACCGCATTTTTGTTTTTTTCTTTTCCTTTCCTCTGAAGCTTTCCTGCCCACAGGCCTCCCTCTATGTCTTTATTTTCTTTTTTTCCTTTTTCTCTCCTCCTTGGCTTTCCTGCTCGCTGGCCTCAGTGTTTTTTCCCACCCACTGCCCCCCCAAGGTTTCCCCACCCACTTACTTCCACAGCTTACCTGAGGACTGGCCCTCCTCAGCTTTCCTGAGCGCCAGTCCCCGAGGTTTCCCCGAGCGTGATTTCCCCACACACCAGCCAGCTCCTGCGGTTTTCCTGCTGGCTGGTTCCCACAGTTTCCCCATGCCATAACTAGTTCCTGGGCAGCCCGTGACAGGTGGGTGACCCCCTTCCCCATCTTACACAGTCCCCAAGGGACCCCATACCTCCCCAGCAGGTTTTGAGGACTCAACACTTCACCCTCCGCCTACTTCAAATCAAAAGAGTTGGTTCTTCAAAAAGTCAGTAAGATTGACAAACCCCTGGCCAACCTAATCAAATGAACAACAGAGAAAGCCCAAATCAAAAAAAATCGGAAATGACAAGGGAGAAGTCACAACAGACCCTGAAGAGATTAGAAGAATCATCAGGTCATTCTTCCAATACCTCTATTCCACAAAATTAGAGAACCTGGAAGAAATAAATGAATTTTTGGATACCTACCAATTACCAAAGCTCAGCCCAGAGCAGATAAAGATGCTAAATAAGCCTATCACAATCACAGAAATTGAATTTCTAATCAAGAACCTCCCCAAATGGGAAAGTCCAGGTCCAGATGGTTTCTCACCTGAATTCTACCAAACCTTCATCATAGAACTGAAACCACTCTTTTTGAAGCTTGTTAGGGGCATAGAAAAAGAAGGTAGGCTCCCAAACTCCTCCTATGAAGCTAGCATTGCCCTAATTCCTAAACCAGGCAAAGATGCAGGGAAAAAGGAACCCTCATTCACTGCTGGTGGGATTGCAAGCTTGTTCAACCACTTTGGCAAGCACTGTGGAGACGCCTAAACAGAATGGACATAGAACTATCAGTGGAACCAGATATCCTTCTACTAGGCATCTACCCACAAGATGTCACACCACAGCATAGAGACATTTGTGAAACTATGTTTATAGCAGCTCAATTCATAATAGCCAAGAATTGGAATAAACCAAAATGCCCATCCATGGAGGAATGGATAAAAAAAACTGTGGTATATTTGCACAATGGAATTCTATGCAGCTGAAAGGGAAAATGACATATCAACATTTAGGGAAAAATGGTCTGACTTGGAGCAGATCCTACTAAGTGATCTCTCAAAAGAACAGAGAGTCAAATGCCACATATTCTCCCTCATATGCAGTTTCTAACCAGCTTAACAATAAACTCTATGCAGACCAGTTGAGAGAATTGAGAGTTTATGAAAGAGTGGTAAGGGTTGGGGGGAGGGGGATGACTTAAGCATGAAGCTAATCCAACGTGGGTTCAAAATTATAAAATCCTCACTTACTGTAAACTATTGAGCAAGTAATGGGCATCATCTGACAAGAGGGGCCTTGAATAGAAGGGGAGCAAGTCTAAGCCTGTGAAAAATTGATTAGTCAGGCAACTCCTGGTCCCAGTCATAGGCTCCTTCCCTCACTGAGCAGTTGACCAAAGTGAACCATGAGATTCCAAAAAAAAAAAAAAAAGGACAGGATTCTGTCAAAGCTCTTGAATGCCCTCCCCAGGCCTGAGGTAAGATCCTGTTGCTGAAGAAACCACAGAAAGCCATCCATCAGCATCCAGAGACCCTGAGAGGTTCAAAATGGTAACCAGCCACCAGAGGTTAGTCTATATAGTGCTGGAAGGCACTGCATAAGCTCCCAGGGGAAGCTGGTCAAAGACAGCTGGAGAAAACAAAGAACACTGACAGGAAACGCAGACTGCCGCCATGAGTAGGCTGAACACACTTCCTACTGGGAGAGAACAGTGAACCAAGAAAGAGCACTTGTGCAATGGGGGAGCCAAAGCCTGGGGGAGTCAATCAACAGCTGCTAATTCTGCCAAAAATTCCACTCAGTGACGGGGAGCCCTTAACTGAAACTGGGGACTCAGGGCAAAATACACTGGGAACCAAACTCTTGGGCCCCCAAAGAGAGATACACTATACGAGTGATTTACAAAGAGACTACTAAAAATAGAAACCAGCTAATTCAGAAATGTCTATCTCAGTTAACCTATACTGATCTCACTCTCTGATGGAGATTCAGTTTGTATCTTTCAGAATGCAGTGAAAGAACTGTGGCTCTTCCAACCCTACCGATGAACCACAGGCCAATAGCTGAAATCCTGGCAAGAGATGAGCCACCCCAGACCTACCGTGGAGGATCCATAAGGATACCTGCAGTGAATGGTGGGATGGAAAGGAGATCCATAGTAACAGCCAATCAGTCAACACAGGATGAGCCAGACAGACATCAATGATTTTCAACGCAACCTAAAGCAGAAGTACAGAGGCCCCCTAAGACCTCAACAATAAAGCAGCCTTAATACCCACCATGACTCAGGGTACTGAGCGGAACTGGGGGAGAACTACTAGAGACATCACTCCCTCAGTACCATCACACTAAGGCGGTGGGACTGGGCTGGCTCCTAGGATATCCATAATCCCCTACCCCATGGACAGATCCAGACTGCCCATGGAGGAGGATATTCAGATAATTGGGGTTAGGGAAGAGGGACATTGGGGAAATAGGGATAACAAGTCATTATTTGTTCATTGAATTTATCTCATTATGGAATATATATATATATATATATATATATATATATATATATATCCAGGAGCTTTGCTTTAGCAAAAAACATTAACTAGCTCTCTATTAAGAGATATAACTGGTAGTCACTACAAATACTCTTAGGATTTAATTCCATTCTGAAGCAAATGTTACACCATTATATTTCCTCAGTGTAGGGATTGCTAACTTCAGGCAAAGGAG